>JAJOOO010004478.1:0-44891 GCA_029582685.1 Solanum piurae | reverse complement strand
TATTTTTTGGTTTTATTTGGGGGGGTTTGGGGGGGGGCAAGTCTTGACCTGCCCCACCCCGCCCCATTTAGCATTTTCAAAAAAATTACCCTGCCCTACCCTACCCCGCTAAGCCCTACCCTGCCCTGCCCCATTATGTTATTTTTGCTCTTTAAGTTCAATAGTTGCCTAACTGTGCCCCATTAGATCTCTTATTCATTTTTGCTTTTAAACTAAAATATTAAGATATACGTTTGATTGAAATTTGATATGTATGTTTGATTGAAATTTGTTTAAAATTTTATTGTTTTGACTATTTTTTTCTCTACAAAACAGATATACATGCATGTAAAATCAACGAAAGTAGACAATGAAATGAATCAAGAAAAATACAAGTTTGTGGGAACAACGTTAAAACGATGAGGAGGACATAGAAATATTTGCAATTCATAATTTGTGGATACTTTTATTTATAAAAACAAACTTGATGTTGATAGTAAATTTTTTGTTCCCTATACAATTGTGGACAAAATTAAATTATATACAATAACAATAACATATTTAGTGAAATTCCACCAGTGGGGACCGGGGAGGATAAAGTGTACACAGATCTTATTACTAGCTCGTGGAGGTAGAGAGATTGTTTTCGAAAGACCATAAACTCAAGTGCATCAAATTCAAGTAAAAGAAGAAGAAAACAACAAGAAAAACATACCGTTAATAAAAAACAATGTAAAGTCTAAGAAACAAACAATAACAACAACAAAATAGTGTGAATAATCTAATGACATGGTCATAAAAATTATTGGTTGGCTATTTTGAAATACATTTTCCTCTTTAATTTATTTTTTTAAGAAATAAATGATAATGACTAAGACAATATTTCTGGAAGGTTAGAAATGTGAAAGAAAATGACTGAACATGTTGAAGTTATTATTTAAATAATCGCTACTAATATCATGATTTAGACTTTTTTTTATTTGTACGTATACTCGTATAGAAAGAGAGAAAGTTACTCTATGGACTCATTAACTTCACTGTTTGGTGGGCCTGGGCCTCTTTTTTTTTCCGCAAACCCATTACCTAACCTGCCCTATTTAAATTTTAGCAAAATAAATTTTGCCCTGCCCCGCCCTACCCCGCCCCATTTAAATCTTCCCCTATCCTGCCCCATTAAGAGCTTGCCCTGCCCTGCCCCAATTGCCATTCCTACGACTAGGTGATACTTCTTCTTATCTTCATTCCCCTGCCATAAAGAGTTCCTTCTCAGGACATCTATTTTCTTGCCAACACTAGAAGGCATATGAACATCTTTACTTGTCAGTTTGCATATCCTGTTGAACCTAGAACACTAAATGTAGTAGATTTGATGAAAAGATACCTTTCAAATTTCATGCTATTCATTTATTTTCAGTTATAGATCAGTCTATCCGTAAGACAAGCTTTTGTGTTGTTGACTTGGCCCTTAGAAATAGGGGAGTATCTTATGTCTTTCTTTCAGCTTATAATAAGAAATCTTGTCCAGTAGGATCTACTTAATCAATAGAGTTGTTTGTTATCTTGGAAATCTGACATGGTCATATCCCTAGGGATAAGGATAGTTTATAAATGTTGTAACTACATTTCTCTATACTGTGGAGATCTGTTGAGATTACAGCAAAAAAGTTTCATCTTCTTCATTTCTTTTCCCTGTTTTGGGGGTGGGTGGGTCTAAACCTTGCTTTGGATTGCTCGCTGAAACTTTTTATTTTACCAAAGGAAATATTTACAATCTGACTAAAACACAATATACACTAAAGCTTGTCACATGCACCAGCTTCAGTAGCTACTCTATCCATCTTCAACAACAATTATGTGTACTATGTATCAAAATTTTCTATCCAAGGGTAATAATTCAATTCTCTTGACGTTCCTGCTAACTTTGGCTTCCTTGGCATCTACAGACTACTTCCTTGATAACTTGTCTAATTATACTTTGAGAGCTTGAAGGTTTCCTCTGAAATATTCTTGATTCCTTTCCTTCCAGATTGAATAGACATTCCCTGCCATTGCCACTCTATAGACTTCAGCTGTTGCATTGTACCCCTCATCTGCATATACACTTTGTTCAGAGAGTACACTGTCATGTTTCTTATACATGCTTCTGTGATCCCAGCCTCCTGGAAATGTTTTGCAGCTTTGAAAATCCTCTGTACCCAAGAAGCTTGTTTAGCTTGTATATTCCACACTCCATTCTTCCCATAGTAGCTGTGAATCCAAAGCACCCATAGTTTGTCTTTTTTCTGGCATACATTCCACAGCAGCTTTCCAATAGCAGCTTTGTTCCATGTGTATATGTCAATGAAATTGAGTCCACCACTTGCTTTAGGCCAGCACAACTTGTCCCATGCAATCAAAGCTTTTTTAGTTGTCTCAATATTGCCAGTCCACATAAATATTCTGCACATGTTCTCTGCTGTTTGATTAATCTTTTTTGGCAGAGCAAACACTTGTGTCCAGAACATTTATATTGCATACCGAACACTTTTTATAAGTTGGACTCTACCTGCATAAGATAAGAACTTAGTTGTCCAGCAAAGGCTTGGATTGTACTATGGATAATCTTTTTGTAGTCAAAGGTACTCCAAGATATCTAAAAGGCAAGTCCCCTTTGACAAATTGCAATTCCTGTAGAATCTCCTCTTGGTGCTGTTGCTTTACTCCTCCAAAATATACACTACTCTTTCCTACATTTGCTACCAGGCCTGAAGCTTTGAAGAACATCATAAAGCATTGACTTAGGCATTTAACTGATTTCAAATCTCCCCTCTCCCCTGCAAAACATCAATAGGTCATCAGCAAAACTCAAGTGTACTATCCTCTGCTTCTTGCATCTAGGATGATAGTGGAAATTAGGATTAGACTGCAAAGTCTTCAAAACTCTTGTCAAATAGTCCATAGCTAGTACAAACAGGTAAGGAGACAAAGGATCTCCTTGTCTGACTCCTCTTTTAGCTTTGAAAGGTGTTGTACTGTGCCCATTAATCTGGATGGAATATGTACTTTTAGGAATATTACGTTTGAAGCTTGTATGCAGTTTCCTGATGGAAAACCTATCCAATTATATTAAGTCTCTTTCACTGATTCCAAAGTCCTCCAGATACCTCTTTGCCTTGATGATTTTTGGAATCATCCAGGAACCTTGTTTGTGTGGCATGTCCCATACTAATCCATCTCTATTGTAGTAGCGAAGCACCCATTGAATCCATAATCTGTCTTCCTTTTACATAGATTCTACAGCAACTTGCATATTGCTTCTTTTTCCATGTGAGCTGATTTGCGTTAATACTGCAGTTTAGTTATTTGCTATTGATAATGAGGCAAAAGGTTCTTCCACCTTGGAAGGATCATACTTTAAATTTTAAATTTTCCTTCTTTGGAAGCCAGAATGGGTTTTCCACCTTGAAGCAAATAGCTGGATAAAAGTTGCTGCTTCAGCTTGTAGAACTATGAACATCTGTTGTTTTTTGAGAAAGAATATGGACATCTTATTGTTGTTATTCTAGGCAACAAAATTATTGGGTGGAGTCTTGCTGGGTAAAAGACTGCTTATTTTGTTGAATAAATCTTGCCTTTTAAGTGTTTTCTGATTGCTAGTGTGCCTTGTTGTTCCTAGATACAAAAGCTTGGGAGGTGGACACATTGAGAGGACACATGAACAATGTTTCATGTGTGTTATTCCATCCAAGGCAAGATATTATTGTTTCAAATTCAGAGGATAAGAGCATTCGAGTGTGGGATGCAACAAAAAGGACTGGTCTTCAGACTTTCCGCAGGGAGCATGATAGATTTTGGATCCTTGCATCTCATCCTGAGATGAATCTCCTAGCAGCTGGTCATGACAGTGGGATGATAGTATTCAAGTTAGAGAGAGAACGACCTGCTTTTTCTGTGAGCAGTGATTCTTTGTTTTATGTAAAGGATCGCTTTCTCCGTGTATATGAGTATTCAACCCAGAAGGACACACAGTTGATACCAGTTAGAAGGCCCGGTTCAAACAATGTGAATCAAGGTCCACGAACTCTTTCATACAGTCCAACAGAAAATGCTGTCTTGATATGTTCAGACACAGATGGTGGTTCCTATGAACTTTACATTGTACCCAAAGATAGTTATGGTAGGGGTGATACTGTTCAAGATGCAAAAAGAGGAACCGGAGGATCAGCTGTGTTTGTTGCCCGAAACAGGTTTGTGGTACTTGAGAAGAGCACTAATCAAGTTCTGGTAAAAAATCTCAAGAATGAAATTGTCAAGAAAAGCCTTCTTCCTATGGCAACTGATGCAATATTTTATGCTGGCACTGGAAACTTACTATGTAGGGCAGAGGATAGAGTTGTCATTTTTGATCTCCAGCAGAGAATTATTCTTGGAGATCTTCAGACTTCTTTCATCAGGTATGTTGTTTGGTCACCTGATATGGAAAGTGTCGCTTTGATTAGCAAGCACTCCATAGTTATAGCTGATAAGAAGCTTGTGCACCGTTGCACCCTTCATGAGACAATTCGTGTCAAAAGTGGTGCCTGGGATGACAATGGGGTATTCATATATACCACACTTACCCACATTAAGTACTGTCTTCCCAACGGTGATTGTGGAATCGTCAAAACCCTAGATGTTCCTGTCTATATTACAAAAATATATGGGAACACCATCTTTTGCTTGGATAGAGATGGCAAAAACCGTCCTATTATTATTGATTCAACTGAATATGTTTTCAAGTTGTGTCTGCTTAGAAAGAGATATGACCAAGTTATGAGTATGATAAGAAACTCAGAGCTCTGTGGTCAGGCCATGATTTCATATTTGCAGCAGAAGGGTTTTCCAGAAGTTGCTCTTCATTTTGTGAAGGATGAGCGCACTCGTTTCAACTTAGCACTTGAAAGTGGGAATATTGAGATAGCTCTTGAATCTGCTAAGAAGATTGATGAAAAAGATCATTGGTATAGGCTTGGCGTGGAAGCCCTTCGGCAGGGCAATGCAGGTATTGTTGAATATGCCTACCAAAAGACAAAGAATTTTGAGAGGCTCTCTTTCCTATATTTAATAACAGGAAACGTGGAGAAGTTATCTAAAATGATGAAAATTGCTGAGGTCAAAAATGAAGTAATGGGTCAGTTCCATGATGCCTTGTACCTCGGTGATGTCCGCGAGCGTGTTAAAATTTTGGAAAATGCTGGTCATCTGCCCCTTGCATACATCACAGCTACAGTCCACGGGCTCAATGATACTGCTGAGCGTCTTGCAGAGGAACTGGGGGATAATGTTCCATCATTGCCAAAGGGGAAGAAAGCTTCAATGTTGCTTCCCCCAACTCCCATCTTGGGTGGTGGAGACTGGCCTTTGCTGATGGTAACAAAAGGGATATTTGAAGGTGGTCTGGATATTGCAGGCAGGGGAGGACAAGAGGAATATGAAGAGGCTGCGGATGCAGACTGGGGTGAGTCATTGGACATCAGTGAGGTGGAAAATCTACAGAATGGGGACATCAGTATGGTGCTTGGTGACGAGGAAGGACAAGAAGGAAATGATGATGAGGAGGGTGGATGGGATCTTGAGGATCTGGATCTGCCTCCTGATACAGACACACCTAAGACTACTTCCAATGCTCGCTCTTCTGTGTTTGTCACTCCAACACCTGGCATGCCTGTCAGCCAGATTTGGGTCCAAAAATCATCTCTAGCTGCTGAACATGCAGCTGCTGGAAATTTTGATACTGCTATGCGGTTGTTGTGCAGACAATTAGGGATTAGGAACTTCTCTCCTTTAAAATCATTGTTTATTGATCTTCATGTGGGAAGCCATACTCATCTGCTTGCCTTCTCCTCGGTGCCGGTCATCTCGGTGGCAATTGAGAGAGGTTGGAGTGAGTCAGCTAGTCCAAATGTTCGAGGTCCACCTGCTCTTATATTCAGTTTTGCTCAGTTGGAGGAAAAACTTAAAGCTTCTTATAAGGCCACTACTGGTGGAAAATTTTCTGATGCTCTTAGACTATTCCTGAGCATCCTTCACACCATTCCTCTGATTGTGGTTGAGTCGAGACGAGAAGTGGATGAAGTCAAGGAATTGATTGTCATAGTGAAAGAGTATGTTTTGGGTTTGCAGATGGAGCTTAAGAGGAAGGAATTGAAAGATAATCCAATTCGCCAGCAGGAACTGGCAGCCTATTTCACTCACTGTAATCTGCAGCTTCCTCACTTGAGACTTGCATTACAGAATGCTATGTCTATCTGCTACAAGGCCGGAAATCTTAGCTCAGCAGCCAACTTTGCTAGGAGACTCTTGGAGACCAATCCCACCAATGAAAGCCAAGCCAGAACAGCCCGCCAGGTTCTGCAGGCAGCTGAGAAAAATATGCGAGATGTTACACAGTTGAATTATGATTTCAGAAATCCTTTTACAGTCTGTGGGGCAACATATGTCCCGATATACCGGGGTCAGAAGGATGTCACTTGTCCTTACTGTGGTACTCATTTTGTACTGTCTCAGCAAGGGGAGCTTTGTACTGTTTGTGATCTTGCAGTTGTTGGAGCCGATGCCTCTGGTTTGCTTTGCTCGGCATCACAGATCAGGTGATTTCAGCTTCTCATGCAGTTGTATTCGGCCATGTCATTTAGATGATTCTAGTTCTACGTCTAAGAAGTCTAGGCATGGGTAATTATGAACACGCTTTTTTTGGGATTGTATCTGCGGTTTATATTTTTGTTTCTATAATTTTGCAATCAGTTTTTACAGACCGACCTTTTGCCTTGGTTATCTAAATTTTTTATTGTAATAAAACATGTAAGATTTTGAGTTCAACCAATTTTTTGAAGTGTGGTGACCAGGTATGCTATAAAGTCCAAACCCCTCGAGACCTGAATGCTGATTGCTGTCTAGGTCGTTATATTAGTACTCCAGCCCAGTGTTCAGGGAAGCGTGAAGCAGAAAAAAGCGATAAGGCCCCGCTTCACGCTTTAAGCGATGAACCGCTCACATACTCATTCTAGTCTGTGAAGCGTAGAAGGCTCGCATCGCTTCGCTCGCTTTCCTGAACACTGCTCCAGCCTCCAGGTGTCCTTAGCGTTGAAGATTTGGGTTACTTTTGGTGACTGTTAATTTGGCTTGAAAAGTATATTAATGAATTTGAAAGTTTGTTAACAGACTGAACCATTTGTTGTTCAACATTTTTGAAGCACCAATCATAGTGTTCTAGGACAACAGAAATGGAACTGACCTCTTTTGACAACACTTTTAAGAGGTTAATCCCGTTCGGTACAAGCTTGCCTTTGGGTGTTTTTACCCTAATAATATCGTTAAGGGCTGTTTGGTAGGTAGTATTAGGAGAAATAGTTCATGTATTATGTATGGTATAATTTAGTACTAGTATACGTACTCGCACATTGTGCGGTCAGTTGATAATATAATTGTAAACATTGATTTATTGACAATTTTAAAGCTCAACCTATTATAAATGAGATTTTAAAGTTTATATTAGAGAATGTTAGCACTTAGTACCTTGACATGTTATAACAGACCCCTTATGAAAACAAATCAATAAATAAGCTTAGTTTATTGTCTAAATTTAATAATAATCTTTAGTATTATTTAATTTATTTAGTTTTTACATTAATTTTGATAGCAATATTTATTCATGCATTTATGATAACTTGAGAATCAGCTACAATTTTTCAAGGATTTTTTTGAATTTCTTAGACCATATGTAAATTGATTTATTTTAAGTTTTTTAAAGTAAACAAAGTTTTTAATCATTTTTGTAATAAGTATAATAAAAAAGGAAAAGTGCTTCTAAATACTTATTGTTTAATCTAAAAGATAATAATAATAATAAATAATAAATTATAAGTTAAAATTTCTAACTTATTTTTGACTTATAATCGAAAAGTTATAAGCCCAATCAAATAAGCTTTAACTCCTTTATCGATATGTAAATTATTATGGTCTCATTTATTATTTCTCATTTCTCTCAAAAATTTTCATTCATCCTCAAGAGTTTTTCCTCATAGAAAAAAATTATTGTAGCATACTTCTACATCAAAATATTAATTTAATACTAATATACAAATGATAATTAAGTCATTTCTCAGTCATCTCTTTTTTTTTTAAAAGATAACTAATAAATATGAATAAAAATAAAAATTAAAACACGATTAAGGATATTTTTTTCTTTTTTGTTTCAAATAAATTAATTTGATTTTTTTAAAAATTTTATTTCAAAATAATTGCAGGTTATTAATATTATGAACTATTAAAAATCAATTCCTTTATTGTTGGAAAAATTTCCATTTATTATTACTATTACTTTACTTTACTACTTATTATAAGGCTCTAGAAGCAGGCAACACTTGTCGACATGCCTGCTTCTTTAGAAAGGTTATTTTTGGTATTCATCAATCATTATAATGCTTAATAAATATTGTACAACATTGCTTTAGAAGCATACCTATCTATTTCTGCCCAATAAAACCAATTTGTTTGGTTTAATTACCTCTTGGCCCAGCAAAAGCATGCAGCTTTTTGGTACCGTGGGTCCCCATTGCCACATAACTGACATACCTTGGTTGTCGTTTCCATTTAAAATCTTAAAATAGCATTCTCCAAGTTTTAGTTTGTCTAATTTTAACTTCATAGAATTTTTAAAAATAAAATAATATTTTTAATTTTATGATCTTAGGTTAAAAATAAAAATGCATCCATTTTTTTAATTTTATAATCTTAAAATTATATAAAAAGTTAAAATTAAAGAGTTGAAAGAATAATATTTAATTTTATATTTTGTGTGACCTTAAAATCATGTGAAAAGTTAGAATAAAAAATAAATAATAATATTAAGAGAAATACTTTTTTATATGTTTAAATCATTCAACTTTTCATGTGAACAACTTTAAAATATTAAGTACGGAGTAATATTTTCTCTACAAAACATAATAGATGTAAAAATGGTGAACTAGAGATTATAATATACATATTTTTAACTGCTCCTAATTGAGGATATTTATATAATTTTTTATTTTAATTTTTGTAGTCTTTTGAATATTTAAAAATAACGTGATCTTTTTTTAAATAAATCATGATAATTAAATAACTAAAATATTTAAATTTTAAAACACATAAAGAATTCAATTGTTTCTCAAAATTATATTGGTGTTACATAAATTAGGACAGAAGAAATAACATGCATTATTTGGAAATGACATAAAAATATGATAAATCGTAATAATTAACAATTTGAAATATTTGAAAGATACTTACAAAATTGGTTAACTCTTGAAATTCTATTTGTGCCACATAAATTGGAATATAATAAGTAATTGTTTGAAAATTATGTAAACAATACTATAAATCACTATAATTAACAACTTAAAATCATTAAAAACCATATAAAAACTTGGATAATGCTACAAATTTGAACTGTATCACATAAATTAAAACATAGGAAATAACAAATATTGGGTCCGTGTTGGCACGGATTCCATTATCTAGTTTTGATTATAGTTATTTATATTATTTTTTTGTTTTGGATTTTAAAAAAAAAACATTTTAAAGATTCCAAATTTTATATTTCTTACCCTGTTTTAATTTTTTAATAGTTTATTGTGTGAGTTCTCTCTTTTGATATAGTATCAATTTTTTGTTTATTATTTGGTAGTAATTTTTTTGGTTTGTAATATTTTTACATACAAAATTGAAAAGAATTAATACTAATTTAAAATATAAGTAGATATAAATAAATAAATTTAAAAATGTGATATTACTTCTTAGGCATATTTTGTGGAAATACGATTTCAAAAATATAGAATCAAAACATTTAAGAATGTGTGTAACTTCCTTTTAAAATGGAAATTGTTATGAGATCTTAAATTATAATAGATTTTCTATTTTACTTATTTCATGATTACTTGAAATTTAATTTTATTCTATAAATATTAAAATAAGATAGTGGGGATATTGGTTGTGGGTTTGGGGGGGGGGGGGGAAGGGACTTTTTCCTCTTTTTTTTTTGTCTTCTTCTTTTACTCTTTCTATTCTTTTAAGAAATTAATATAATGAAAAAAAATATGTTTTAATTTAATAATAAATATTGTTAATTTCATTTTCTAGGTGCATTTTTACTATGCATTATTACTACATTTGTAAAATTATATCCTTAATAAGAATCTTCATTATCATCCTTCTTCTTATTATCGATAGCATTTTTTAAAAAATAGAAAAAGATCATATTTGCGCTTATATTCTTAGAAAAGGGTCATATTTACCCTTCGTCAGATTTTTTGATAACGGCAAGCAACTCTTCTTCAACATGGCTGCTTGCCGACCAAGGGACATTTTCGGTATTATCAAAATCCAGCGCTTTAACTATCTTGTACCAACTGCTGTCATAATTATATTATTGCTCTATTGGACAAAAAAGTCAAAATATTTTTATGTAAATACTCATCTGCCCTTTGAGAAAAAGTATTGTTACTCTGATTAATGGACTCCACCTGGTACTTTTTGTTACGCGCCCTATATTATTTTTACTTCATAAAGTACTACTTTTTGTTTAAATGTTTACTACACGCGTTGATTATGCAACTCTTTTAAATTGATTCATCCAATAAAGTGGGGCCATTAAAATTTTATTTCAGTAGCTTCAAGTGTTTTTGTACTTAATAAAATAAAGGGAAAAAAAGTAAAAAATATCCTTAAACTATGTGAAAGGAACAACAATGCCATTTGTTTATAGTTTGACTCAAAAATGTCCTTATCGTCAATACTTTGGTTCAAAAATGCCCTTAAACTATGCGAAAGGAACAAAAATGCCCTCTGTTTGTAGTTTGGTCCAAAAATGCCCTTGCCGTCAATACTTTGGTCCAAAAATGCCCTTATTGTTATTTAATGGGTAAATAATGCTCATTTTCTAAATAAATATATTATTATTTTCTTTTTAACACATTCTTTTTTTAATAATATTTTTTAAATTAGCAAATGTTTATCTTACTTCAATTTAGAAGAAAAAAAAAATGAAGATATTTCTTATTTTATTATCATTATTTTTTATCGTTATATAAATATAAATTAATTATGGATTTTCTATGATCTTATATATATGACATATATTATCTGTTGAAAGGGCACATGAAGTTATTCTATTTTAATTGATAAAATGAAATTAAGAAGAAAAAAAATATTTTCTACATTTTTATTTGTTAAAGTGATTTTAAAAGAAAGAAAACAAGAATAGTTTTCTTTAATAATATTTTAATTAGGAAGAAGATGTGTTTAAGAACAAAAAATAATAATATATTTATTTGGAAAAAGACATTTTTGACCCATTTTGTAACTATAGGGGCATTTCTGAACCAAAATATTGACTCAAAACGAGCAAACCAAACCATTTTCAAACAGAATCAATATGAAAAAGGGTTCTTTATTTATTGAACCATATATATATATATATATATATATATATGAACGAAGTACATAAATCATTGTTCAATTTTGCATATGAATAACAAACATTGTAAATCAGTTTTGGTGAGTTTTGTGAACTCTTTTTGTTTCATAATTTGGTGGAGGTGGACAGTAGCACTTATGTTTTTTCAAGTCACATGTGGGGACTGCATCTATGCATTTAATAATCTTATCACAATCAGCATTCTTAGTGCATCCTCGTTTCGCATGACTTCCTTGTCCTACCAACATTTACATTATTGAAAAAATCAGTGACCTATACAATTTTTTTTATAACAGATAATCAATATTTGAAAAGGTAAACAAATTATTAGTTTTACTAATCGATACATATAGCTTAAATCTTAGACACATAAATTGATAAGAAAATTGCTTACCAAACAACATAAGCAAAACAGAGATCAAGAAAACCTTAAGGAATGTTGCCTTCTCCATTTTCTTTTCCAAGTTTTGTGGTAACACGAGATTAATTAACTATATATGTGATTGTTATTATTGATTTTAATTGTCATTCTTAGCAATGTATTTATAGGGAAACAAAGACATTTGGTTGATAGAGAAATAATAACTTAGAAAAAATAAATTTAATGTACTTTCCCTAAATTAAAGAAGTCAAATCAAATACTAAGGTTACACAATACAAGTAATCTAAAATCATAAATATGGTCAAATATTTTTTTTTTTAAAAATGTATAAATTGAATTATTTTGAAAAGTGAGTAAATTTGCCTTTGTTGTTTGAGAACTAGAATCGTCAGTGTGGGCTAGGCCCGTTAGGCTGATCTGGCCTAACTCGTGATTTAATAAGGTTGGACTAAGATTTTTGAAGCCCATTTAAGGAAAGAGTTTTTTAGCCCAACCTGAATAAACCTGATGATTTGTGGGGCTTGATAAATATAAGTAAGGTCGGCCCATAGGCCAAATAAAAATAAAATAGACTAAAAATAACAAAAGTCCAAACTCAAAATGTAACACCTCGGATTTCGAAAGAGCTAAATAGAGGTTCGTACAATTCACCCATCAGTTTTAAGTTTGGGTGAACTTTGAACGACCATATCTTTTAGCGCTTAAAGAGTTAGGTGGCTCATGACCTATCATATTAAAGGTCTTTGAGTTCTCTTTCCAACACCACCAAGTTTGCTTGATTTCGGCTTGGATTTAAAAGTTATGCCCGTTCGAGTGAAGCCTCTCTTCTAAAGGCACCTCAATCATTTTTAGAAGGGTAGTTTGGTCTTTTCATTTGTCCTTCTAAGCCTAGCCACATTTATCTTCACCCAAATAAGGGTCTAATCAAATGCTAAACCACCTTTTCATGTTTCTAAACACTTAGAGAAATTAGAGCGAGATTCTAAGAGGAGAAAAACTAGGTTCTCAAGCATTTTTCAATATTTATTGATTTTCACCAAGAACATTGTTGTTTCTAGGTATGTAAGGCTTCTCACTGTTTAACTTGTTCATCCTCACGCCATACATCTAGTTATCCATGAATTGTTGTGTCTAAAGACTTCTTGAGTAGTTCTTGATAATTGTTAAATTCCTTAACAATGGAGGTTGTTAATTCTTGTGTGTTGTAAATCTTTAGTAAAAGTTGTGTTTCCCAAAGGGATTTTGTTGAATTCCTCATGTATTCGGGTTGGGTTTGAGAATCGATAAGAATTTAGGAGAATTTCCCCATTCTAAACGAGTTAGGATCCTAAATTGAGTATAAAAATTCATCGAATTTCTGGGTATGGGGGTGGGGCGACGCGCCACCAAGGCGCCAGGAATTTTGGTCTGTAGTTTGAGGCCTTGCCCCCTATGCCAGTAGTGCGCCCCAAACTTTGGTCAGTAGGTTGGGGCCTGGCGCCCCACGCCAGTAGTGCGCCAGGGTCTCTTGGTTTTTTTCATTTAGTGCTTCATTCAGGACGTGTTCCTTTGAATCGTGACTATGTTCTCTTTTTTTGTTTTAGCTCCTAACAACTCCATTAATCCTTGAGAGATCCTACACATCCTAATCATATGTCTTAATATACTGTAACGACCTGTTCCCGTCGTTATAGAAAAGCCAACGGGAAAATTTTGGGCCGGAAAACTTTTTCGTAGTATCTTGAGATTTTCCAACCTAGTCCAGATTTGGACGAAATTAGTCATTAAAGTCTAGGGAAATCTGGTAATAATTGGGTGATCCAATTTTGAATTTGATCACATGAGTGGATAACTAAGACGTTAAGGAATCCGTACAACTTTATGAAATTGAATTCGTGCGAGTAGAACTCCCAAAATTGATCTTAGCGTGAACGAGTATTCTCTGAGTGTCAAGGGATGAAAGTGTGTTGTGAAATGGGAGTTTGGAATTCTTAAATCGACTTATTGATCCCGTGCAAGCCGCTAAGGCGGGATTATTCCCGCCAGGGCGGGTCCGCTGTAGCGGGGTGAGTACCACTGTGGCGGGACAATCGTGACTTAAAGTCGGAAATAAACCCCAAAATCATTTTATCCTGCAATTTTTAAACTTGAGAGCTAAGGAACGAACCCAAGGGTTTTCTTGACAGTTTTCCACCGTTCTTGAGGCTAAAGGTAAGATTTTAACTCCCCAAATCCATTTTTCGATCCGTAGAACATAATCTAATGGGTAATTATTGATCGGGGAGGATTTTGATCTGGAAATTATGCTGGAAAAAGCCCTAATCTGGGTATAATGATCACGGATTTGATCTAGGGTTGATATGATTATTGGTAATTCGGGTAATTAGTTATTGTTTATTAATTTCCGTGTTATTATGATTGTTTGTAGATCAAGAACTAGCGGAACGAATCCGAAAAGGAAAGGATCAAGTTTCTAAGGGGATTCAAGCTTGTTTCGAGGTAGGTGATGGTTGTGATTCTATGTGTCATACCCCTTTTTCGCGCACGGCGGTAAGGGTTTTTCCAATTTAAGTGACGGTATTGATTAGAGATTATTTTATTTTTCAGAGTTGCCACTTGAAATTGAGTTATGGTGTTCCAAGTCACCTTTTCTTTTTAATCCCTAACCGAAAGGAAATGACTCTTTATTTGGTCTGTGAACTAGAAATTCGGGTAAGAAATTCTATTGACTGAGGGGAAGGTATTAGGCATCTCTCGAGTCCCGTGGTTCTAGCACAATCACTTTTACTGATTTATACTAATTTTAAATTATTGTTATTATTATTTTGGATACATTATTACAGGCCATTATTTGTTTGCATTTTTTGTTGTTGAACTTTTTATTTGGTCTTAACCTAGATGCGTAACCGCATTTTTGGCTTGACATTTAGAGACATACCTGTCTTCTTATTAATTTTGTATATAAGTCTCCACTTTAAATTAATGAACGTTAATTATATTATTGAACAAGGTGCGTCACCGCATCCTTGAATTTATTTTAATGTTTCAAAAAAGATGTGTAACCACATTCTTAATTGAAACCATTTCTTTTTAATGTGTCTAAAAGTTTCATTAAAAAAAACACTAATATTTTGTCCCTTATAGATAAAACTAAATAAAGTAAAATAAATCTAAATGTTGAGGATACAATATATAATTCTAGCATCATTTCTATATGTGTTTATTTTATTTATTTATTTATTACTCTAAAAATTAACGTCAAAATTAAGCATACACTTTTTAATCCAACAAAATAATAAAGAATTGTAAAAAATAATTCTTATTTTTTGTTTGATAAAATAAAAATGATAATAATTTCTTGGAGCCTAAAAAATTCTACTTCATCATTAATGGCATATATGTGTAGGGATATATGTGTAGAAGGAAGAAAAATGTTTGTATATAGGTGAATGAATTTTTTTCAAGTGTGCAAATCTTTTCTCTTTCTTTTCTTGCTGCGTTTTGATTTTTGTAGTAGTTGATTTTTTTTTGGTTTCTTCCGTGTGTGTTTTTGGAGTGAGATTTTTTTTTCTATCTGAGTGTGCAGATTGTGTATGCTTTTTTTTTCTTTTTCTGATTTCCAGAATGGTGCTTTTGTCTGTTGTTATAGTATGTTGATGGGTATATATGGTATGGTACGTGTGTGTGTCTGTGTTGTGCAGATTTGTAGAGTGAGGGAGAGTGGGGTTAATTGGAGGAAGTGGGGTGAGGTATAGGGATAGTGGGGTTGTGGTGGGTATTGTGCACGTTACTTAGATTTTTATTTTTTTATTTTTGAAAGAATAATAATTAACTATACATATAAATAATAAATTATAATAAAATATCAACTAATTATTTTAAATTAATAAAATTCTAAGAAAAAGTCAAATAGCTAGTAAAAAAAATATAATTAAAAAAAATACTAGCTTATTTATAAAAACTTAATTTTAAAATAATATATATTTTTTGTAATCTTTCATTTATTTTAAAAAAATTGAAAATAAAACCTACCTTAAAGTGTGACTCTATTTTTTTTTGTAGTTTCAAATCTTTTAAAATAAACTTAATAAAATAAGGTAAAAGTCAAAATATGTAATTTAGATTTTTATAAAATATTTGAGCTCTAAAAATGGTGTAAAACTTAAGTTCGATAAAAAATTACGTGTCTACAGTTTGTTCCTCTTTGACTGGAAACACGGAGAATTTTCAGACCAAAAAGTAGATAACGTGACAAATTTTGATCGGACTTGTATTTGAAGGAAACGTTTGTGTGACCGAGTCTTGGTTTTGGACATTCTACATATCCCGGGTTATAAGGGAATCAAGTCACGTGTAGTTCAAGGAAATGAGTTGGAAGTTAAGTGAGGTTCCATCGAGGCTCCAGGTCGCGGCTCTTATCCTTACATAAAAAAAATTAAGCTAATAATCAAAAGGAAAATAAAAGTACAAGCTCCTATCTATGCAGCTTCTCTTGAGTATTCACTTGAGTCTTGACTTTCAGATATCACCTTGATTTTTTGGGTGAGTATCTAGATCTTGAATTGAATTTGATGCCTAACTTGCCACTTAGAGTGAGTTTTTGGCACTATTCAAAACTACAATTTGAATATGTTCTTGAATGACTGCATGTTTTGTTGATCAGAAGCTGAATAGAAATAGATGTCAGGAAGTTATGCTGCTACATATATTGAAGAAGTTGATTCTGGCTATCATGGGATTGATCATTCTGAAAACAGTTGGAACTTTGTTCCTGAATTTCAATCCATATTTTGCTTGGAAAAAACCTGAAAACCATCACAAACAAAAAAAAAACAAAAAATTCTACCCCAATTTTCACTAGAAAAACTTTGTGAGTGATTAGCAAATGTAAATTAAAAATAAAAATAAAAATAAAAATAAACTCAGACTAGGAAGTGCTTATCTAATTCTCATTGTCCAAGAGGGTCCTGCTACACTAATTATCATTGTTTTGGAGGGTCCTTCTACTCTAATTCTCATTGTTTAGGAGGGTCCTGCTATACTTATTCTCATGGTTTAGGAGGGTCCTGCAACACTAAATCCCATTGTTAAGGAGGTTCCTGCTACACTAATTCCCATTTATTAGGAGGGTCCTGCTACTCTAATTCCCATTGTTTAGGAGGGTCCTGCTACATTAATTCTCATTGTTTAGGAAGGTCCTGCTACACTAAACCCCATTGTTTATGAGGGTCCTACTACACTAAATCCTATTATTTAGGAGGGTCCTACTACACTAATTCCCATTGTTTAGGAGGATCCTACTACACCAATTCCCATTGTTTAGGAGGGTCCTGCTACTCTAATTTCCATTATTTAGGAGGGTCCTACTACTCTAATTCCCATTGTTAAAGAGGGTCCTGCTACTCTAATTCTCATTGTTTAGGAGGGTCCTGCTACTCTAATTCCCATTATTTAGGAGGGTCCTGCTACACTAAATCCCATTGTCCAGGAGGGCCCTGCTATACTATGTCCCATTATTCAGGAGGATCCTGCTAATCCTATTATGAGGAGGGTCGTGCTAATCTCATTACTTAGGAGGGTCCTACTACACTAATTCCCATGATGCTGCTAGTCCCATTATGAGTAGATTCCTCCTAATCTAAATTTCATTATGTAGGAGGGTCCTGCTAACCTAAATCCCATTATGTATGAGGGTTCTGCTAATCACATTATGTAAGAGGGTCCTGCTAATCTAAATCCCATTATGTAGGAAGGTCCTGCTAATCCCATTATGTAAGAGGGTCCTGCTAAACTAAATCTCATTATATAGGAGGGTCCTGCTAACCTAAATCCCATTATGTAGGAGGGTTATGTTAACCTAAATCCCATTATGTAGGAGGGTCCTGCTAATTCCATTATGTAGGAGGTCCTGCTAATCCCTTTATGTAGGAGAGTCCTTCTAATCTAAATCCCATTATCTAGGAGGGTCCTGCTAATCTAATTACATTATGTAGGAGGGTCCTGCTAAACTAAATCTCATTATGTAGGAGGGTCCTGCTAAACTAAATCTCATTATGTAGGAGGGTCCTGCTAATACCATTGTCCAGGAGGGTCTTGCTATACTAATTCCCATTGTCCAGGAGGGTCCTACTACACTAATTCCCATTGTCTAGGAAGGTCCTGCTACACTAATTCCCATTGTCCAGGAGGGTCCTGCTACACTAATTCCCATTGTCCAGGAAGGTCTTGCTATACTAAATCCCATTGTCCAGGAGGGTCCTGATATACTAATTCGCATTGTCCAGGAGGGTCCTGCTATACTAAATTCCATTATCTAGGAGGGTCCTATTTCCCATTGTCCAGGAGGGTCCTACTTCCCATTGTCTAGGTGGGTCCTGCTACACTAAATTCCATTGTCCAGGAGGGTCCTGCTTTCCATTGTCCAGGAGGGTCCTGCTTCACTAATCCTCATACTCAAAAATATCTTGCTAAACAAAATCATCATTTAGACTCACGACAACATTTTTTATTTTTAGCCAGTTTGCACCAGTTTTTTATGAGTTAATAACATGAATAAGAAATACTTGTACAAAAAAAAATGCATGACATAGATGCAATTTGGGCGCTTGTTCTCTAAAAAATGAAAGATGATAGGGTGTTTGTTCCCTAAAATGCCTCTAAGTTGTTTGTTCCCTAGTAACGAGAGTGATTTTTTTTAGCAAATAAAAATATGCCCCAATTTTTAAATTGAAGAACTTTGAAACTATTTTTAATTTATCATTTTTTTGATTTTTTTTTAAAAATGATCCAATTTCATTCCTTCAAGGATATAAAATTTTATTGTGAGACCAGACCCATTGTAGGACTGCCTACGTATCTTATATAGTAAGAATCAGGTCAAACATAGTTCATATAAATCAAAAATTATTTTTCTTTTTCTTAATTTTTCCTACAAAAGACATCTTTTGAGAAACGAATCAGTTAATGGTTGATAATGTTTTGACTTTAGTTGGTACCAACAATTAGTATGATGCATGTGAATCACCTTCAACTACTTTCAGACAAATTTGAGGTCAACTTTGAGTATTTCCTATAGTTTCAAATGGTATCTCGATAATACTTAAGTATTTACAAGATGAATTCATCTTGCCTAAATTAAGGGATAGAATTATTCATATCCTCATGTTTCAAGTGTCCTCGCAAGAAATGAAGTTCTACTTCACACAATAAAAGTGTTCCGATCTTAGGACGTTTTAGAGGTCACTCACACTCAGAAAGATGTTCAGTGCATGAGATTGAGATTCCATATGATTGGCCCTTATGTAAGTATCCACTAATGTGAGAACACAAAAAATAAGATCAAATAGTACTTATCATTGGCTTGTATTGTAGGCTTAGCAAAAGGTAGGCTATTCATTTGGGATAAAGTGACTATTTCTTCCTTAGAATTAGCAAAATGCTCTCAATATTTTTTTCATTTTCACATTTGACCTTTGTTTTCTCGAAAGTTTCTCCTCATTTTTTTTTATTTTCTCTCCTTTTCGTTGGATGTTTTTTGCATTTTTCATTCTAACATTTCTTTGTCTTTTTTTTTATGACTTTCACATGTTTGATCTTTTCACTTTGTTAACCAACTTAGATGTTTGGCATCATGTAGATAATTGATAGTGCACTCAAGGAGGTGAGATCAAGAAAATAGTGCATTTATGCACTTAAAAAGATATACGCTAAAATATGGTTATTCAAATAAAAAGGTTTCAGGTTCGAAATGGGAGTTCTATGAATAATATGTCATTCGGTAGGCTTGAAAGGTTCAATCGAATCAAAGAAAGCCTATAATCCTTTCTCAAGTTAAATGTTGCTCAAAATTTCATTCCAACCAACATTCGGGCCAAGTTCTAGATCAACAAAGGCATGCCATTGAATTTTATATGTAAAGCTCACCACACAATGCACATGAAACATGAGTTCGGATTTGTTTTAGCCTTAACTTTAAGCAAAACAGTTTCTCAAGAGATACAAAAAGAAGTTTATAAGTCACAACAATGTTGGTCTGTCTTGCCAAATAGTTTAACACTTTTTTTTTCTTTATGCATACTCCTAAATATGTTGGTACCAACCAAGTCAAGAATTATTTTTATATAAAAAATCTTTTTAAAGAAATATTGTAGCCTAAACTTTTTTAAAAAATTTGAAAATAAGAAAGAGAAACATTTTTATTTGTACCTTGAATAAAAAATAAATAAAAAATGCTTTTTTTTGCCCCACTTTTTGTAATGAGGATTTTCTAAATTTTTTCTTGGTTGGACCGAACCTCAAAATAAGGCTGCCTACATATCTTGTAAAAGCAATAATCAGATCAAACGTAGTTCAGGAAGATCATAAACACACCATTATTTTTAATAAGGAGTACATATATTTTTTTTTGAAATTTTTAATAGGGATCATTGAACCCGAAGAGGGTTGCCTACGTATCTCATAAAGTTGAGAATCAGGTGTGCGTAGTTCATTCAGTTTGGACAGTTAAAAAAACTTTAAGATATTGAAGCATGACTTGACAAATGCATTATATTTGCAATTTTGGTTAAGTTGTGAAAAATCTTTTTATTTCATTTTTAGAAAATGTATAATAACTTCTAAAAGTAGAAATATTTTTGGTGTTTTCTTCCTATCTTTATACAAAATTCAAAAGATAAACTATTTTTCTCATTTCACTAATCACCCTACAATTGGCAAATCAAAGACCATCTAAATAAATGCATTTTCTGATAACACATGTAACTATATAAGTAATCAAATAATAGAGGGATACACATCCTAGACAGATTCGATCCTATGTTGAGTCACTAAGTCAATTGCAAATTATAATGCAAATAAGCGGAACTACTAGGAGTAGCCATATATGTGTTTCAGTTTCACTAGGTTTAACCCTGAAGGAGATAGGTGTCTAGATTGGCTTACCCGAGTGGACAACTAGAGTCAGGGAGGGGTAACTTATCTGTAGCAACGCTATTCCGACTTCATTGCTGGTCCAATCCCTCCTAACATATGTGACTAAAAGTCCTTCACTGGGTGTCAAGACACTCCAGCTTTATCTCAACTAAAAGTAGGATGCATAACTGCATTCCTGTAAATGTGTGTGAAATGTCACTAGAGATTCAAAGTGGTGTACGATACAAGACAATAATTTATAATACAGTTCAACAATATCAAAACAATAAATGAGCAACAAGTAGGACATTAGGTCGTTATATAGAATATATCAAAAAAAAATAATAAGATCAAGTATAAGTCAACATAATAAAGCTCGAATTCTGATTATTCCTCAGTAGAGTCGCCAGAGATGTCACACCCCTTTTTTGCACACGACGGTAAGGGTTTTTTCAATTTAAGTATCGGTATTGATTGGAGATTATTTTATTTTTTAGAGTCGCCACTTGAAATTGAGTTATTGTGTTCCAAGTCACCTTTTCTTTTTAATCCCTAACCAAAAGGAAATGACTCTTTATTTGGTCTGCAAACTAGAAATTCGAGTAAGAAATTTTATTGACTGAGGGGAAGGTATTAGGCATCCCTCGAGTCCCGTGGATCTAGCACAGACGTTTTTATTTATTTATACTTATTATAAATTATTATCATTATTATTTTGGATACATTATTTGTTTGCATTTTTTATTGTTGAACTTTTTATTTGATCTTAACCTAGATGCGTAACCGCATTCTTGGTCTTGACATTTAGAGACATAATTGTCTTCTTATTAATTTTTTATATAAGTCTCTACTTTAAATTAATGAAAGTTAATTATATTATTGGACAAGGTTCATCACCGCATCCTTAAATTTATTTTAATATTTCAAAATAGATGTGTAACCACATTCTTAATTGAAACCATTTCTTTTTAATGTGTCTAAAAGTTTCATAAAAAAAAAACTAACATTTGGTCCCTTATAAATAAAACTAAATAAAGTAAAATAAATCTAAATGTTGAGGATACAATATATAATTCTAGCATCATTTCTATATCTGTTTATTTTATTTATTTATTACTCTAAAAATTAACGTCAAAATTAAGCATTCACTTTTAATCCAATAAGATAATAAAGAATTGTAAAAAATAATTCTTGTTTTTTTTTTGATAAAATAAAAATGACAATAATTTCTTGGAACCTAAAAATTTCTACTTCATCATTAATGGCATATATGTGTAGGGAGGAAGAAAAATGTTTATATATAGGTGAATGAATTTTTTTTAAATGTGCAAATCTTTTCTCTTCCTATTTTCTTGTTGCGTTTTGTGTGTTTTGATTTTTGTAATAGTTGATTCTTTTTTGGTTTCTTCCGTGTGTGTTTTTGGAGTGGGATTTTTTTTTCTGCCTGAGTGCAAATTGTGTATGTTTTTTTTTCTTTTCCTGATTTTCAGAATGGTGCCTCTGTCTATTGTTGTAGTATGTTGATGGATATATATGGCATAGTACGTGTGTGTCTGTGTTTTGCAGATTTGTAGGGTGAGAGAGAGAGGTTAATTGGAAGGGGAAGTGGGGTGAGGTTTAGGGATAGTGGGGTTGTGGTGGGTATTGTGCATGTTACTTAGATTATTTTATTTATCGAAAGAATAATAATTAACTATACATATAAATAATAAATTATAATAAAATATCAACTAATTATTTTAAATTAATACAATTCTAAGAAAAAGTCAAATAGCTAGTAAAAAAAATATAATTAAAAAAAATACTAGCTTATTTATAAAAACTTAATTTTAAAATAATATATATTTTTTGTAATCTTTCATTTATTTTTAAAAAATTGAAAATAAAACCTACCTTAAAGTGTGACTCTATTTTTTTTTTTTGTAGTTTTCAAATCTTTTAAAATAAATTTAATAAAATAAGGTAAAAGTCAAAATATTTAATTTAGATTTTTATAAAATATTTGAGCTCTAAAAATGGTGTAAAGCTTAAGTTCGGTCAAAAATTACGTGTCTACAATTTGGCCCTCTTTGACTGGAAACACGTAGAGTTTTCAGACCAAAAAGTAGATAACGTGATAAATTTTGAACTGACTTGTATTTGAAGGAAATATTTATGCGACCGAGTCTTGGATTTGGACATCCTACATATCCCGGGTTATAAGAGAATCAAATCACGTGTAGTTCAAGGAGATGAGTTGGAAGTTAAGTGAGGTCCATCGAGGCTCCAGGTCGCGGCTCTTATCCTTACATAAAAAATATTAAAGCTAATAATCAAAAGGAAAATAAAAGTACAAGCTCCTATCTATGCAGCTTCTCTTGAGTCTTCACTTGAGTCTTGACTTTCAGATATCACCTTGATTTTTTGGGTGAGTACCTATATCTTGAAATTAATTCGATGCTTAACTTGCCACTTAGAGTGAGTTTTTGGCACTCTTCAAAATTACAATTTGAATATGTTCAATGACTGCATGTTTTGTTGATCAGAAGCTGAATAGAAATAGATGTCAGGAAGTTATGCTGCTACATGCATTGAAGAAGTTGATCCTGGCTATAATGGGGTTGATCATTCTGAAAACAGTTGGAACTTTGTTCCTGAATTTCAAATCCATATTTTAATTTGCTTGAAGAAACCTGAAAACCATCACGAACAAAAAAAAAACAAAATATGCTGCCACAATTTTCACTAGAAAAACTTTGTGAGTGATTAGCAAATGTAAATTAAAAATATAAATAGAAATAAAAATAAATTCAGACTAGGAAGTGCTTATCCTAGGAGAAAAATTATAGGTCTCAGAATAGGAAGTGTTTATCCTAGGAGAAAGTAACCAAATCCCATTATGCAGGAGGGTCCTGCTAATCCCATTGTCCAGGAGGGTCCTGCTAATCTAATTCTCATTGTCCAAGAGGGTCTTGCTACACTAATTTCCATTGTTTAGGAGAGTCCTTCTACTCTAATTTCCATTGTTTAGGAGGATCCTTCTACACTAATTCTCATTGTTTAAGAGGGTCCTACAACACTAAATTCCATTATTTAGAAGGTTCCTGCTACACTAATTCCCATTATTTAGGAGGGTCCTGCTACTCTAATTCCCATTGTTTAGGAGGGTCCTGCTACACTAATTCGCATTGTTTAGGAGGGTCCTGCTACACTAAATCTCATTGTTTAGGAGGGTCCTACTACACTAATTCCCATTGTTTAGGAGGGTCCTGTTACACTAATTCTCATTGTTTAAGAGGGTCCTGCTACTCTAATTCCCATTGTTTAGGAGGGTCCTGCTACTCTAATTTCCATTGTTTAGGAGGGTCTTACTACTCTAATTCCCATTGTTAAGGAGGGTCCTGCTACTCTAATTCTCATTGTTTACGAGGGTCCTGCTACTCTAATTCCCATTATTTAGGAGGGTCTTGCTACACTAAATCTCATTGTCCAGGAGGCCCCTGCTATACTACGTCCCATTAATCAGGAGGGTCCTGCTAATCCTATTATGAGGAGGGTCCTGCTAATCCCATTGTTTAAGAGGGTCCTACTATACTAATTCCCATTATGAGGAGGGTCCTGCTAGTCCCATTATGAGGAGAGTCCTGCTAATCTAAATTCCATTATGTAGGAGGGTCCTGCTAACCTATATCACATTATGTAGGAGGGTCCTGCTAATAACATTATGTAAGAGGGTCCTGCTAATAACATTATGTAAGAGGGTCCTGCTAATCTAAATTCCATTATGTAGGAGGGTCCTGTTAATCCCATGATATAGGAGGGACCTTCTAAACTAAATCCCATTATATAGGAGGGTCCTGCTAATCTAAATCCCATTATGTACGAGGGTCCTGCTAATGTAAATCCCATTATGTAGGGGAGTCCTGCTAATCTAATCCCATTATGTAGGAGGGTCCTGCTAAACTATATCCCATTATGTAGGAGGGTCCTGCTAATCTAAATCCCATTATCGAGGAGGGTCCTGCTAATCTAATCCATTGTGTAAGAGGGTCTTGCTAAACTAAATCTCATTATGTAGGAAGGTCCTGGTAATCCCATTATGTAGGAGGGTCCTGATAATCCTATTGTCCAGGAGGGTCCTGCTATACTAATTCCCATTGTCCAGGAGGGTCCTGCTACACTAATTCCCATTGTCCAGGAGGGTCCTGCTACACTAATTCTCATTGTCCAGGAAGGTCCTGTTACACTAATTCCCATTGTCCAGGAAGTTCTTGCTATACTAAATCCCATTGTCCAGGAGGGTCCTGATATACTAATTCCCATTGTCCAGGAGGGTCCTGCTATACTAAATTTCATTATCTAGGAGGGTCCTATTTTCCATTGTCCAGGAGGGTCCTGCTTCCCATTGTATAGGTGGGTCCTGCTACATTAAATTCCATTGTCCAGGAGGGTCCTGCTTTCTATTGTCCAGGAGGGTCCTGCTACACTAATTCTCAATGTCCAGGAGGGTCCTGCTACACTAATTCCCATTGTCCAGGAAGTTCTATGGATAATATGTCATTCGGTAGGCTTGAAAGGTTCAATCGAATCAAAGAAAGCCTATAATCCTTTCTCAAGTTAAATGTTGCTCAAAATTTCATTTCAACCAACATTCGGGCCAAGTTCTAGATCAACAAAGGCATTTCATTGAATTTTATATGTAAAGCTCACCACACAATGCACATGAAACATGAGTTTGGATTTGTTTTAGCCTTAACTTTAAGCAAAACAGTTTCTCAAGTATTACATAAAGATATCAAGAGATACTAAAAGAAGTTTATAGGTCACAACAAAGTTGGTCTGTCTTGCCAAATAGTTTAACACTTTTTCTTTTTCTTTATGCATACTCCTAAATATGTTAGTACCAACCAAGTCAAGAATTTTTTTTATGCAAAAAATCTTTTTAAAGAAATATTATACCCTAAACTTTTTTTTTAATTTTAAAAATAAGAAAGAGAAACATTTTTATTTGTACCTTGAATAAAAAATAAATAAAAAATGCTTTTTTTTGCCCCACTTTTTGTAATGAGGATTTTCTAAATTTTTTTTTGGTTGGACCGAACCTGAAAATAAGGCTGCCTACATATCTTGTCAAAGCAATAATTAGGTCAAACGTAGTTCAGGAAGATCATAAACACGCCATTATTTTTAATAAGGAATACATATTTTTTTTGAAATTTTTTTGAATAAGGATCACCGAACCCGAGGTGGGTTGCCTACGTATCTCATAAAGTTGAGAATCAGGTGTGCGTAGTTCATTCAGTTTGGACAGTTAAAAAAACTTTAAGATATTGAAGCATGACTTGACAAATGCATTATATTTGCAATTTTGGTTAAGTTGTGAAAAATCTTTTTATTTTATTTTTATGAAATGTATAATAACTTCTATAAGTAAAAATATTTTTGGTGTTTTCTCCCTATCTTTATACATAATTCAAAAGATAAAAACTATTTTTCTCATTTCACTAATCACCCTACAATTGGCAAATCAAAGACCATCTAAATAAATGCATTTTCTGATAACACATGTAACTATCTAAGTAATCAAATAATAGAGGGATACACATCCTAGACAGATTCGATTCTATGTTGAGTCACTAAGTCAATTGCAAATTATAATGCAAATAAGCGGAACTACTAGGAGTAGCCATATATGTGTTTCAGTTTCACTAGGTTTAACCCTGAAGGAGATACATGTCTAGACTGGCTTACCCGAGTGGACAACTAGAGTCAGGGAGGGGTAACTTATCTGTAGCAGCGCTATTCCGACTTCATTGTTGGTCCAACCCCTCCTAACATATGTGACTAAAAGTCCTTCACTGGGTGTCAAGACACTCCAGTTTTATCTCAACTAAAAGTAGGATGCATAACTGCATTCCTGTAAATGTGTGTGAAATGTCACTAGAGATTCAAAGTGGTGTACGATAGAAGACAATAATTTATAATACAGTTCAACTGTATCAAAACAATAAATGAGCAACAAGTAGGACATTAGGTCGTTATACAGAATATATCAAAAAAATAATAATAAGATCAAGTATAAGTCAACATAATAATCCTTGAATTCTGATTATTCCTCAGCGGAGTCGTCAGAGACGTCACACCCCTTTTTCGCACACAGCGGTAAGGGTTTTTTCAATTTAAGTGTCGGTATTGATTAGAAATTATTTTATTTTTCAGAGTCGCCACTTGAAATTGAGTTATTGTGTTCCAAGTCACCTTTTCTTTTTAATCGCTAACTGAAAGGAAATGACTCTTTATTTGGTCTGCAAACTAGAAATTCTAGTAAAGAATTTTATTGACTGAGGGGAGGGTATTAGACATCCCTCGAGTCCCGTGGTTCTAGCACGGTCGCTTTTATTTATTTATACTTATTTGAAATTATTATCATTATTATTTTGGATACATTATTACAGGCCATTATTTGTTTGCATTTTTTATTGTTGAATTTTTTATTTGGTCTTAACCTAGATGCGTAACCGCATTCTTGGTCTTGACATTTAGAGACATAATTGTCTTCTTATTAATTTTGTATATAAGTCTCTACTTTAAATTAATGAAAGTTAATTATATTATTGGACAAGGTGCGTCACCCTATCCTTGAATTTATTTTAATGTTTCAAAATAGATGTGTAACCACATTCTTAATTGAAACCATTTCTTTTTAATGTGTCTAAAAGTTTCATCAAAAAAACCCTAATATTTTGTCCCTTATAAATAAAACTAAATAAAGTAAAATAAATCTTAATTTTGAGGATACTCTAGCATAATTTATATATCTGTTTATTTTATTTATTTATTTATCACTCTTAAAATTAACGTCAAAATTAAGCATACACCTTTTTATCCAACAAAATAATAAAGAATTTTAAAAAATAATTCTTATTTGTTGTTTGATAAAATAAAATTACAATAATTTCTTGGAGCCTAAAACTTTCTACTTCATCATTAATGGCATACATGTGTAGGGATATATGTGTAGAAGGAAGAAAAATATTTGTATATAGGTGAATGAATTTTTTTCAATTGTGCAAATCTTTTCTCTTTCTTTTCTTGCTGCGTTTTGTGTGTTTTGATTTTTGTAGTAATTGATTCTTTTTTGATTCTTCCGTGTGTGTTTTTGGTGTGGGATTTTTTTTTCTGTCTAAGTGTGCAGATTGTGTTTACTCTTTTTTCTTTTCCTGATTTTCAAAATGGTGCCTCTGTCTGTTGTTGTAGTATGTTGATGGATATATATGGTATGGTACGTGTGTGTGTCTGTGTTGTGCAAATTTGTAGGGTGAGGGAGAGTGGGGTTAATTGGAAGGGGAAGTGGGGTGAGGTTTAGGGATAGTGGGGTTGTGGTGGGTATTGTGCACGTTACTTAGATTATTTTATTTATTTTATTTATCGAAAGAATAATAATTAACTATACGTATAAATAATAAATTATAATAAAATATCAACTAATTATTTTAAATTAATAAAATTCTAAGAAAAAGTCAAATAGCTAGTAAAAAAAAAGTAATTAAAAAAAATACTAGCTTATTTATAAAAACTTAATTTTAAAATAATATATATTTTTTGTAATCTTTCATTTATATTTAAAAAATTGAAAATAAAACCTACCTTAAAGTGTGACTCTATTTTTTTTTTGTAGTTTTCAAATCTTTTAAAATAAACATAATAAAATAAGGTAAAAGTCGAAATATTTAATTTAGATTTTTATAAAATATTTGATCTCTAAAAATGGTGTAAAACTTAAGTTCGATAAAAAATTATGTGTCTACAGTTTGTCCCTCTTTGACTGGAAACACAGAGAGTTTTCAGACCAAAAAGTAGATAACGTGACAAATTTTGACCGAACTTGTATTTGAAGGAAACATTTATGCTATCGAGTCTTGGTTTTGGACATCCTACATATCCCGGGTTATAAGGAAATCAAGTCACGTGTAGTTCAAGGAGATGAGTTGGAAGTTAAGTGAGGTTCCATCGAGGCTCCAGGTCGCGGCTCTTATCCTTACATAAAAAAAATTAATGCCAATAATCAAAAGAAAATTAAAAGTACAAGCTCCTATCTATGCAGCTTCTCTTGAGTCTTCACTTGAGTCTTGACTTTCAAATATCACCTTGATTTTTTGGGTGAGTATCTATATCTTGAATTGAATTCAATGCTTAACTTGCCACTTAGAGTGAGTTTTTGGCACTCTTCAAAATTACAATTGGAATATGTTCTTGAATGACTGCATGTTTTCTTGATCAGAAGCTGAATAGAAATAGATGTCAGGAAGTTATGCTACTACATGCATTGAAGAAGTTGATTCTGGCTATCATGAAGTTGATCATTCTGAAAACAGTTGAAACTTTGTTCCTGAATTTCAAATCCATATATTGCTTGAAGAAACCTGAAAACCTTCACAAACAAAAAAAATAAACAATTTTTTCCCCAGTTTTCACTAGAAAAACTTTGTGAGTGATTAGCAAATATAAATTAAAAATAAAAATAAAAATAAAAATAAACTCAGACTAGGAATTGCTTATCCTAGAAGAAAAATTATAGGTCTCAAACTAGAAAGTGTTTATCCTAGGAGAAAGTAACCAAATCCCATTATGTAGGAGGATCCTGCTAATCCCATTGTCCAGGAGGGTCCTGCTAATCTAATTCTCGTTGTCCAAGAGGGTCCTGCTACACTAATTCCCATTGTTTAGGAGGGTCCTTCTACTCTAATTCCCATTGTTTAGGAGGGTCCTGTTACACTAATTCTCACTGTTTAGGAGGGTCCTGCAACACTAAATCCCTTTGTTTAGGATGTTCCTGCTACACTAATTCCCATTATTTAGTAGGGTCCTGCTACTCTAATTCCCATTGTTTAGGAGGTCCTGCTACACTAATTCTCATTGTTTAGGAGGGTCCTGCTACACTAAATCTCATTGTTTATGAGGGTCCTGCTACACTAAATCTCATTGTTTAGGAGGGTCCTAGTACACTAATTTCTATTGTCTAGGAGGGTCCTGCTACACTAATTTCCATTGTCCAGGAAGTTCTTGCTATACTAAATCCCATTGTCCAGGAGGGTCCTGATATACTAATTCGCATTGTCCAGGAGGGTCCTGCTATACTAAATTCCATTATCTAGGAGGGTCCTATTTCCCATTGTCCAAGAGGGTCCTGCTTCCTATTGTCAAGGTGGGTCCTGTAACACTAAATTCCATTGTCCAGGAGGGTCCTGCTTTCCATTGTCCAGGAGGGTCCTGCTACACTAAATTCCATTGTCCAGGAGGGTCCTGCTTCACTAATCCTCATACAATGAAATATATTGCTAAACAAAATCATCTTTAAGACTCACGACAACATTTTGTATTTTTCAGCCAGTTTGCACCAATTTTTTTTATGAGTTATTAACATGAATAAGAAATACTTGTACAAAAAAAATGCATGACATAGATGCAATTTGGGCGCTTGTTCTCTAAAAATGAAAGATGATAGGGTGTTTGTTCTCTAAAATGCCTCTAAGTTGTTTGTTCCCTAGTAAAGAGAGTGATTTTTTTTAACAAATAAAAATATGCCCCAGTTTTAAAATTGAATAACTTGGAAACTCTTTTTAATTTATCATTTTTTTTAAAAATGATCCAATTTCATTCATTAACTGATATAAAATTTTATTGTGAGACCGAGCCCATTGTAGAACTGCCTATGTATCTTGTATAGCAAGAATCAGGTCAAACGTAGTTCATATAAATAAAAAAATATTTTTCTTTTTCTTGATTTTTTCTACAAAAGACATCTTTTGAGAAACGAATCAATTAATGGTTGACAATGTTTTGACTTTAGTTGATACCAATAATTAGTATGATGCATATGAATCACCTCCAACTACTTTCAGACAAATTTGAGGTCAACTTTGAGTAATTCCTATAGTTTCAAATGGTATCTCGATAATACTTAAGTATTTACAAGATGAGTTCAACTTGCCAAAATTAAGGGATAAATTATTCATATCCTCATGTTTCAAGTGTCCTCGCAACAAATGAAGTCCTACTTCACACAATAGAAGTGTTCTGATCTTAGGACGTTTTAGAGGTCACTCACACTCAGAAAGATGTTCAGTGCATAAGATTGAGATTCCATATGATTGACCCTTGTGTAAGTATCCACTAATGTGAGAACACAAAAAATAAGATCAAATAGTACTTGTCATTGGCTTGTATTATAGGCATAGGAAAAGGTAAGATATTCATTTGGGATAAAGTGACTATTTCCTCCTTAGAATTTGCACAATGCTTTCAATATTTTTTCATTTTCACATTTGACCTTTGTTTTCTCGAAAGTTTCTCCTCATTTTGTTTCATTTTCTCTCCTTTTTGTTGGAGGTTTTTTCATTTTTCATTCTAACATTTCTTTGTCTTTTTTTTTTTTTGGATTTTCACATGTTTGACCTTTTCACTTTGTTACCCAACTTAGATGTTTGGCATCGTGTAGATAATTGATAGTGCACTCAAGGAGGTGAGATCAAGAAATAGTGCATTTATGTACTCAAAAGGATATACGCTAAAATATGGTTATTCAAATAAAAAGGTTTCAGGCTCGAAATAGGAGTTCTATGGATAATATGTCATTCGATAGGCTTGAAAGGTACAATCGAATCAAAGAAAGCCTATAATTCTTTCTCAAGTTAAATGTTGCTCAAAATTTTGTTCCAACCAACATTCGGGCCAAGTTCTAGATCAATAAAGGCATGTCATTGAATTTTATATGTAAAGCTCACCACACAATGCACATGAAACATGAGTTCGGATTTGTTTTAGCCTTAACTTTAAGCAAAATAGTTTCTCAAGAGATACAAAAAGAAGTTTATAAGTCACAACAATGTTGGTCTGTCTTGCCAAATAGTTTAACACTTTTTTTTTCTTTATGCATACTCCTAAATATGTTGGTACCAACCAAGTCAAGAATTGTTTTTATATAAAAAATCTTTTTAAAGAAATATTGTACCCTAAACTTTTTAAAAAAATTTAAAAATAAGAAAGAGAAACATTTTTATTTGTACCTTGAATAAATAAAATGCTTTTTTTTCCCCCACTTTTTGTAATGAGGATTTTCTAGATTTTTTCTTGGTTGGACCGAACATCAAAATAAGGCTGTCTACATATCTTGTCCAAACAATAATCAGGTGAAACGTAGATCAGGAAGATCATAAACACACCATTATTTTTAATAAGGAATACATATTATTATTTTTTAAATTTTGAATAAGGATTACCGAACCCAAGGAGGGTTTTCTATGTATCTCATAAAGTTGAGAATGAGGTGTGCATAGTTCGTTCAGTTTGGACAGTTAAAAAAACTTTAAGATATTGAAGCATGACTTGACAAATGCATTATATTTGCAATTTTGGTTAAGTTGTAAAAAATCTTTTTATTTCATTTTTAGGAAATGTATAATAACTTCTAAAAGTAGAAATATTTTTGATGTTTTCTTCCTATCTTTATACAAAATTCAAAAGATAAACTATTTTTCTCATTTCACTAATCACCCTACAATTAGCAAATCAAAGACCATCTAAATAAATACATTTTCTGATAACACATGTAACTATCTAAGTAATCAAATAATAGAGGGATACACATCCTAGACAGATTCGATTCTATGTTGAGTCACTAAGTCAATTGCAAATTATAATGCAAATAAGCGGAACTACTAGGAGTAGCCATATATGTGTTTCAGTTTCACTAGGTTTAACCCTGAAGGAGATACGTGTCTAGACTGGCTTACCAGAGTGGACAACTAGAGTCAGGGAGGGGTAACTTATCTGTAGCAGCGCTATTCCGACTTCATTGCTGGTCCAACCCCTCCTAACATATGTGACTATAAGTCCTTCACTGGGTGTCAAGACACTCCAGCTTTATCTCAACTAAAAGTAGGATGCATAACTGCATTCCTGTAAATGTGTGTGAAATGTCACTAGAGATTCAGAGTGGTGTACGATAGAAGACAATAATTTATAATACAGTTCAACTGTATCAAAACAATAAATGAGCAACAAGTAGCACATTAGGTCGTTATACAGAATATATCAAAAAAAAATAATAAGATCAAGTATAAGTCAACATAATAATCCTCGAATTTTGATTATTCCTCAGCAGAGTCGTCAGAGATGTCATACCCCTTTTTCGCACACGGCGGTAAGGATTTTTCCATTTTAAGTGTCGGTATTGATTAGAGATTAATTTATTTTTCAGAGTCGTCACTTGAAATTGAGTTATTGTGTTCCAAGTCACCTTTTCTTTTTAATCCCTAACCAAAAGGAAATGACTCTTTATTTGGTCTGCAAACTAGAAATTCTAGTAAAGAATTTTTTTGACTGAGGGGAAGGTATTAGGCATCCCTCGAGTCCCGTGGTTCTAGCACGGTCGCTTTTATTTATTTATACTTATTTTAAATTATTGGCATTATTATTTTGGATACATTATTACAGGCCATTATTTGTTTGCATTTTTTATTGTTGAACTTCTTATTTGGTTTTAACCTAGATGCGTAACCGCATTCTTGGTCTTGACATTTAGAGACATAATTGTCTTCTTATTAATTTTGTGTATAAGTCTCTACTTTAAATTAATGAAAGTTAATTATATTATTGGACAAGGTGCGTCACCCCATCCTTGAATTTATTTTAATGTTTCAAAATAGATGTGTAACCACATTCTTAATTGAAACCATTTCTTTTTAATGTGTCTAAAAGTTTCATTAAAAAAACCCTATTATTTTGTCCCTTATAAATAAAACTAAATAAAGTGAAATAAATCTTAATTTTGAGGATACTCTAGCATCATTTCTATATCTGTTTATTTTATTTATTTATTTATTTCTCTTAAAATTAACGTCAAAATTAAGCATACACCTTTTTATCCAACAAAATAATAAAGAATTTTAAAAAATAATTCTTATTTGTTGTTTGATAAAATAAAATTACAATAATTTCTTGGAGCCTAAAAATTTCTACTTCATCATTAATGGTATATAAATCAAGATAGTGACTAAGGAGTAAAAAATAAATAAATAAAAATAATAACCAATAAAAGTCATCTTCACTCATTAAATAAGATACAACGCTTAATCAAATATTCATTTCATTTAAATCACCAATCAAACAAACTATAACAAAACATATCACATAATTACGTCAAATTCTATGAATAAATTAAAGAAATAAGATAAAGTTTAACCTTAAATAAAGATAATAAGTATCACAAAATTTTGCTCGAACCTGGATTAAAACCCACAAATCATTTTGTAGATCGTATGGAGGGATATATGTGTAGAAGGAAGAAAAATGTTTGTATATAGGTGAATGAATTTTTTTCAAGTGTGAAAATCTTTTCTATTTCTTTTTTTGCTGTTTTTTGTGTTTTTTGATTTTTGTAGTAGTTGATTTTTTTTTTGGTTTCTTCCGTGTGTGCTTTTGTAGTGGGATTTTTTTTCTGTCTAACTGTGCAGATTGTGTATGTTTTTTTTTTCTTTTTCTGATTTCCAGAATGGTGCCTCTGTCTGTTGCTGTAATATGTTGATGGATGTATATGGTATGGTACGTGTGTGTGTCTGTGTTGTGCAGATTTGTAGGGTGAGGGAGAGTGGGGTTAATGGGAAGGGGAAGTGGGGTGAGGTATAGGGATAACGGGGTTGTGGTGGGTATTGTGCACGTTACTTAGATTTTTTTTATTTTTTTTTGAAAGAATAATAATTAACTATACATATAATTAATAAATTATAATAAAATATCAACTAATTATTTTAAATTAATTCAATTCTAAGAAAGAGTCAAATAGCTAGTAAAAAAAATATAATTAAAAAAAAATTAATAGCTTATTTATAAAAACTTAATTTTAAAATAATATATATTTTTTATAATCTGTCATTTATTTTTAAAAAATTGAAAATAAAACCTACCTTAAAGTGTGACTCTATTTTTTTTTTTTGTAGTTTTCAAATCTTTAAAATAAACTTAATAAAATAAGGTAAAAGTCAAAATATTTAATTTATATTGTTATAAAATATTTGAGCTCTAAAAATGGTGTAAAACTTAAGTTCTGTAAAAACTTATGTGTCTACAGTTTGTCCCTCTTTGACTGGAAACACGAAGAGTTGTCAGACCAAAAAGTAGATAACGTGACAAATTTTGACCGGACTTGTATTTGAAGGAAAAATTTGTGCGACCAAGTCTTGGTTTTGGACATCCTACATATCCTGGGTTATAAGGGAATTAGGTCACGTGTAGATCAAGGAGATGAAGTGATGAGTTGGAAGTTAAGTGAGGTTCCATCGAAGCTCCAGGTCGCTGCTCTTATCGTTACATAAAAAAAATTAAAGCTAATAATCAAAAGAAAAATAAAAGTACAAGCTCCTATCTATGCAGCTTCTCTTGAGTCTTCACTTGAGTCTTGACTTTCAAATATCACCTTGATTTTTTGGGTGGGTATCTTGATCTTGAATTGAATTCGATGCTTAACTTGCCACTTAGAGTGAGTTTTTGGCACTCTTCAAAATTACAATTTTAATATGTTCTTGAATGACTACATGTTTTCTTGATCAGAAGCTGAATAGAAATAGATGTCAGGAAGTCATGCTGCTACATGCATTGAAGAAGTTGATTCTGGCTATCATGGGGTTGATCATTCTGAAAACAGTTGAAACTTTGTTCCTGAAGATCAAATCTATATTTCGCTTCAAGAAACCTGAAAACCATCACAAACAAAAAAAAATAAACAAATTGTTTTCCTCGGTTTTCACTAGAAAAACTTTGTGAGTGATTAGCAAATGTAAATTAAAATAAAAATAAAAATAAATATAAACTAAGACTAGAAAGTGCTTATCCTAGGAGAAAAATTATAGGTCTCAGACTAAGAAGTGTTTATCCTAGGAGAAAGTAACCAAATCCCATTATGTAAGAGGGTCCTGCTAATCCCATTGTCCAAGAGGATCCTGCTAATCTAATTCTCATTGTCCAAGAGGGTCATGCTACACTAATTCCCATTGTTTAGGAGGGTCCTTCTACTCTAATTCTCATTGTTTAGGAGGGTTCTGCTACACTAATTCTTATTGTTTAGGAGGGTCCTGCAACACTAAATCCCATTGTTTAAGAGGTTCCTACTACTCTAATTCCCATTATTTAGGAGGGTCTTGCTACTCTAATTCTCATTGTTTAGGAGGGTCCTGCTACACTAATTTCCATTGTTTAGGAAGGTCCTGCTACACTAAATCCCATTGATTATGAGGGTCCTACTACACTAATTCTCATTGTTTAGGAGGGTCCTGCTACACTAATTCCTATTGTTTAAGAGGGTCCTACTACTCTAATTTCCATTGTTTAGGAGGGTCCTACTACTCTTATTCCCATTGGTAAGGAGGGTCCTGCTACTCTAATTCTCATTGTTTATGACGGTCCTGCTACTCTAATTTCCATTATTTATTAGGGTCCTGCTACACTAAATCCCATTGTCCAGGAGAGCCCTGCTATACTACGTCCCATTATTCAGGAGGGTCCTGCTAGTCCCATTATGAGGAGGGTCCTGCTAATCTAAATTTCATTATGTAGGAAGGTCCTGCTAACCTAAATTCCATTATGTAGGAGGGTCCATCTAATCCCATTATGTAAGGGTCCTGCTAACCTATATCCCATTATGTAGGAGGGTCCTGCTAATCTAAATCCCATTATGTAGGAGAGTCCTTCTAATCTAATTCCATTAAGTAGGAGGGTCCTGCTAATTCCATTATGTAGGAGGGTCCTGCTAATTCCATTATGTAGGAGGGTCCTGCTAATTCCATTATGTAGGAGGTCCTGCTAATCTAAATCCCATTATCTAGGAGGGTCCTGCTAATCTAATGCCATTATGTAGGAGGGTCCTGCTAAACTAAATCTCATTATGTAGGAGGGTCCTGCTAATCCCATTGTCCAGGAGGGTCCTGCTATACTAATTCCCATTGTCCAGGAGGGTCCTGCTACACTAATTCCCATTGTCTAGGAGGGTCCTGCTACACTAATTCTCATTGTCCAGGAGGGTCCTGCTAGACTAATTCCCATTGTCCAGGAAGGTCTTGCTATACTAAATCCCATTGTCCTGGAGGGTCCTGATATACTAATTTCCATTGTCCAGGAGGGTCCTGCTATACTAAATTCCATTATCTAGGAGGGTCCTATTTCCCATTGTCCAGGAGGGTCCTACTTTCCATTGTCTAGGTGGGTCCTGCTACACTAAATTTCATTGTCCAGGAGGGTCCTACTTCCTATTGTCTAGGTGGGTCCTGCTACACTAAATTCCATTGTCCAGGAAGGTCCTGCTTTTCATTGTTCAGGAGGGTCCTGCTTCACTAATCCTCATACTTAGAAATATCTTGCTAAACAAAATCATCATTTAGACTCGCGACAACATTTTTTATTTTTAGCCAGTTTGCACCAGATTTTTTTATGAGTTATTAACATGAATAATAAATACTTGTACAAAAAAAATGCATGACATAGATGCAATTTGGGCGCTTGTTCTCTAAAAATGAAAGATGATAGGGTGTTTGTTCTCTAAAATGCCTCTAAGTTGTTTGTTCCCTAGTAACGAGAGTGATTTTTTTAACAAATAAAAATATTCCCCAATTTTTAAATTGAGGAACTTTGAAACTCTTTTTAATGTATCATTTTTTGATTTTTTTTTTAAAAAATGATCCAATTTCATTCCTTCAAGGATATAAAATTTTATTGTGAGACCGAGCCCATTGTAGGACTGCTTACGTCTATTATATAGCAAGAATCAGGTCAAACGTAGTTCATATAAATCAAACAATATTTTTCATACAAAAGATATCTTTTGAGAAACGAATCAGTTAATGGTTGACAATGTTTTGACTTTAGTTGGTACCAATAATTAGTATGATGCATATGAGTCACCTTCAACAATTTTGAGATAAATTTGAGGTCAACTTTGAGTATTTCCTATAGTTTCAAATGGTATCTAGATAATACTTAAGTATTTACAAGATTAGTTCATCTTGCCTAAATTAAGGGATAAATTATTCATATCCTCATGTTTCAAGTGTCCTCGCAACAAATGAAGTCCTACTTCACACAATAGAAGTGTTCCGATCTTAGGACGTTTTAGAGGTCACTCACACTCAGAAAGATGTTCAGTGCATGAGATTGAGATTCCATATGATTGACCCTTGTGTAAGTATCAACTAATGTGAGAACACAAAAAATAAGATCAAATAGTACTTGTCATTGGCTTGTATTATAGGCATAGGAAAAGGTAAGATATTCATTTGGGATAAAGTGACTATTTCCTCCTTAGAATTTGCACAATGCTTTCAATATTTTTTCATTTTCACATTTGACCTTTGTTTTCTCGAAAGTTTCTCCTCATTTTGTTTCATTTTCTCTCCTTTTTGTTGGAGGTTTTTTTCATTTTTCATTCTAACATTTCTTTGTCTTTTTTTTTTTTTGGACTTTCACATGTTTGACCTTTTCACTTTGTTACCCAACTTAGACGTTTGGCATCGTGTGGATAATTGATAGTGCACTCAAGGAGGTGAGATCAAGAAATAGTGCATTTATGCACTCAAAAGGATATACGCTAAAATATGATTATTCAAATAAAAAGGTTTCAGGTTCGAAATGGTAGTTCTATGGATAATATGTCATTCGGTAGGCTTGAAAGGTACAATCAAATCAAAGAAAGCCTATAATTTTTGCTCAAGTTAAATGTTGCTCAAAATTTCATTCCAACCAACATTCGGGCCAAGTTCTAGATCAACAAAGGCATGTCATTGAATTTTATATGTAAAGCTCACCATACAATGCACATGAAACATGAGTCATTTTCTATGATTATGTGATGTATGTTTGTTCTTGTTTCATTATGATACATGTATATATGCAAATGTTGCATTATTGATCACATTAATTGTAAATGAGGATAAATGAATGATGAATGCCATGAATTATGACTTTATTGTATGATTATGAGAATGTACTTTGTGATTATGATTATGGGTTGTTGAATGGATCGGGTGTTGCGTTCCGACACACTAACTTGGATCGGTTGCCACGTTTCGGTATAAATATGGGATAGGTTGCCACGTTCCAGCATAATCATTGGATCGGGTACCACGTTCCAGTATGCTAACAGTTTGGGTTTGGGTTCCATAAGAGGACCATAGACTTGACATAAATGTATAATTGAGAATTGTGAAATGCTCTGTTGTTCTTGAATATTGTTGATATTGTATATATTCGATATATGCATGTTGTTATATTGTTGTGATGGCTTATGTATGTTGCACTTGTGGGATAGCCGCGTGATCCTACTAGTAGACTATGGTTGTGTACTGATATTGCACTTGCTCCTTTTTTTGTTGAGTACAGGGCATCTTCAGGCGGCTATTGGCAGACCTCACTTAGAAGATCAGTGATCGTCGTTCGAATTCAAGGGTCAGCCAGTTCTTTCAGGCTCCCATGAGTTTTCTTTTTGTCTATGTCCACATTCCAAACTTAGACTAGTTCTTTAGTTAGTCTTATGTTTAGTTTGGGGTTGTATTCCTTCCCTTATGGTTGAACTTTAGATGTTTTGGTACGTTGACTTTCAGGTTCTAGGAGTGTTTTTTCGCATTTATTTAGTTGTTAGACTATTGTTTTGGAGTTTATGGGAACTCCCTATTCCTTTCCTTAGCATTTAACTTGCTTCTGTAACTTAAATGTCTTAGTATTTTGGTTGAGTTGTTAGTTTGGGTTGTAGTAATGGTTCTCCTACCGGAGGTTTAGTGTGGGTGTCAATCACGATGGTCTAGGACATGACAAAGTAGGTATCAGAGCCTAGGTTCGTTGATCTCGATGTACCAAAATGAGTTTAGTAGAATCTTGCGGAACGATATGGAGACGTCTGTACTTTTTTTCAAGAGGCTATAGGACTTTAGGAAAGTTCTCTATTTTCTCTTGTCTCCTTTCTTGCTATAACTTGATTCCAATTGGTATCTGGCAATTCAAATTGGTATCTAACCTCCTTCACTCTTTTGTCCGCGGATGGTTAATACTAGGTTCAACGGCGTCAGGCCCGTAGCTCCCATCAATGCTCCAGTTGAGGAATCTACAGCGAAAAGTCACGGTCGAGGCAGGGGTAGAGGAAGAGTTAGGGGTAGAGGCTGAGGAACGGTGGTGCCTACTAGGGATGGAACACCGATTGGAGATGCTCCCATAAATGAGGCCCCTCCTGCGCACCATAAAGAGGTAGAAGAGAACATGGAAGTTGAGAATGAGGAGAATGTTGGACAAGAGGAAGAGGTGCAGGCTGATACTACAGGTAGTCCTCCTTTGGACCCAGTATTAGCTCAACAGATTATGTCGTTCTTGAAAGGATTGGTTGGTCCTGGAGTTCTTCCCTCTGTTCAGGCAACTAAAGTTCCCGCCAATCCTCCTATTGCTATCATTGTCCCCAAGGTGGGTGGAACTGGAGGTAATGATGCTTTATTCCGTCCTTTGTTGGGTCCAGTTATGACTGGTAATGAGCATGATATGTTGACTAAGTTCTTGAAGTTGAAACCGCCTGTGTTCCATGGTTCTGAGAGTGAGGATGCATATGAGTGCATCCTAGATTCCTATGAGAGGCTTCATAAGTTGGGAATTGTCCATCAGCATGGGGTTGAGTTCGTGACTTTTCAGCTTCAAGGTGAGGCTAAGCAGTGGTGGAGAGCTTATGTAGAATGCAGATCTTCAGTTTTACCTCCACTTACTTGGACCCAGTTCCATGCTCTGTTCTTAGAGAAGTATGTGCCTTAGAGTTTCAGGGATCGCAATAAGAATAAATTCATGGCTTTGGAACAAGGTGGCATGTATGTGGCTGCTTATGAGGCTAAGTTCCATGCCTTGGCTAGATATACTACTCAATTGGTGACTACTGAGGAAGAGAGGATCCGTTTATTTATTAAGGGACTAAATTCTGAGTTGTAAGTATTATCTGTTCATATGACCTCGCCAAGGAAAAGCTTTAATGAGGTAACAAACTTTGTGAAGAAAGTGGAGGGGGTGAGGCGAGACGGTCAGGATAAGGCATTGGCTAAAAGGGCCAAGAACTCGGGTAACTTTCAAGGTTCTTACTCCAAGGGGTCAGGAAGACAACACTTGCAGCCCAACCAATTCAGTCCGCTATGCCCGCTTCAATAAATAATTACTCGGGAACTCCACCTCATAATTTGATTCAGGATAGCCAGGGAGCCGCACCTTCGGCGGGAAGCAAGCCATCTTTTGATCATACTTGTTACAACTGTGGAGAACCTGAGAATATGAGGAGAGATTGTCCCCACCTACGCGTGTTGGATTCCACATAGCAGCAGTTTAGAGCAGTGGTACCCACGAGAAATGGTAATAATGGTCGAGGGCATCCATAAGGTGGGTGAGGAGGAAATCAACGAGGTCGCAGAGGTAGGGGAAATGGTAATGCAGGTAGAGGTACAGTGCAGCCAGGCAGGGAAGTAGCCCATCAAGATGATAAGGCTCAGTGTTATGCCTTCCCGGGCAAGAGCGAGGCAGAGGCGTCTGACGCAGTGATCACAAGTACTATTCTTGTCTGTGACCGTATGGCTACTGTGTTATTTGATCCGGGTTCTACTTATTCTTATGTATCCGTGAGGTTTGGCTCAGCATTTTCTATGATTTGTGATATACTTGATGCCCCCATCCATGTTTCTACCCCAGTTGGAGAGTCTGTCATAGTCACCCATGTCTATCGATCTTGTCCTATTTTGTTTATGGGTTTTCAGACTTGGTCTGATCTGGTAATATTGGACTTGACTGACTTTGACATAATCTTAGGCATGACTTGGTTGTCCCCCTATTATGTTGTGCTTAATTGTAATACTAAGTCTGTGACTCTAGCAATTCCGGGAAGGGAAAAATTAGAGTGGGAAAGGGTGTACAAGCCTAAGCAAGCTAAGATTATATCCTCCATTAGAGCTGGGAAACTGGTGGGGTAGGGTTGTTTAGATTATTTGGCTCATGTTAGGGATGTTGAGGTTGAATCTTCATCTATTAGGTCTATTCCTGTGGTATCAAAATTTAGAGAAGTGTTTCCTACAGATTTGCCTGGTATGCCTTTGGATAGAGATATAGATTTCTGCATTGATTTTGAACCTGGGACCCACCCCATTTCTATTCCTCCGTATCGCATGGCTCTGGCAGAATTAAGAGAGCTTAAGGCTCAAATCCAATAACTTCTTGATAAAGGATTTATTCATCCTAGTGCTTCCCCGTGGGGTGCCCCAGTTTTATTTGTTATGAAAAATGATGGTAGTATGAGGATGTGTATAGATTATCGGCAACTGAATAGGGTCACAATTCAAAACAAGTACCCATTACCTAGAATAGATGATCTTTTTGATCAATTGCAAGGTGCATCAGTTTTCTCTAAGATTGATCTAAGGTCTGGCTACCATCAGTTAAAAATTAGGTCTGAGGATGTGCCCAAGACGATGTTTAGAACCCGCTATGGGCACTATGAGTTCCTAGTTATGTCGTTTGGGTTGACTAATGCGCCTGCAACTTTCATGAGTTTGATGAATGGTGTGCTCAAACCCTTTCTTGATTCGTTTGTTTGTCTTCATTGATGACATTTTGGTCTATTCAAAAAGTGAGGAAGAGCATGTCGACCATCTTCGTATTGTTCTGGGTGTTCTTTGGAAACAAAAGTTATATGCAAAATTCTCTAAGTGTGAATTTTGGTTGACTTCAATTGCATTTTTGGGGCATTTAGTTTCAAAATAAGGGGTAATGGTAGATCCCCAAAAGATTGAGGCGGTTAAGAATTGGGTTCGGCCTAGCTCTGTGACGGAAGTTAGGTGTTTTGTGGGGCTCGCTAGCTACTATCATCGATTTGTGAAGAACTTTGCTTCTATTGCCACTTACTTGACAAATTTGACAAAAAAAGATATACCATTTGAATGGACTGAAAAATGTGAGGAGAGCTTCCAAAACCTCAAGACTCTTTTGACCACCGCACCTATTCTAGCATTTCTGGTTGAGGGTAAAGAATTTATTGTTTATTGTGATGCTTCACATTCGGGTTTGGGTGTTGTGTTGATGCAGGATAAAAATGTTATAGCTTATGCATCACGTCAATTGAAGGTGCATGAGAGAAATTATCCAACACATGATTTGGAGTCGGCAGCGGTAGTATTTGCTCTTAAAATCTGGCGATATTACCTTTATGGTGTTAAGTGTGAGGTGTTTATTGATAATCGTAGTTTGCAGCATGTGTTCACTCAAAAGAATCTTAATTTGAGACAAAGAAGGTGGATGGAGTTACTCAAGGAGTATGATGTGACCATTCAATACCATCCGGGCAAGGCTAATGTGGTGGGATGCTTTGAGTCGAAAAACGGTGAGTATGGGTAGTATAGCTTGTTTGAGTGTATCCAAGCGACCCTTGGCTAAGGAAATCCAGACCTTGGAGTCTAAATTCATGCATTTGGGCATCTCAGAATAGCTAGCATTGAAGTGAGGGCCACATTCATTGAAGAGATCAATGCGAAACAATTTGAGGATGAAAAATTGAATGAACTTAAGAAAAAGACTGTGATTGGTAAGGCACAAGAGACCACTCTTGATGCGGAAGGTGTGCTCAGTTTTAAAAGAAGGATTTGTGTTCCTCGAGTTGATGACTTGATTAAAAAATTATCGACAAAATCTCATGGTTCGCGATATTCCATTCATCCGGGTGTGACCAAGATGTACCGAGATTTGAAGCGAATTTATTGGTGGTCGGGCATGAAGAATGATACAGCGGAGTTTTTGGTAAGTGTCAAAATTACCAACAAGTGAAGTATGAACATTAAAGGCCTGCAAGTTTGCTTCAGAGCATACCAATTCTGGAATGGATTTTGTGGTTGGTCCTTCCCAAGACTTTGAGGAAGTTTAATTCTATTTGGGTAGTGGTTGACAGATTGACTAAGTCAACCCATTTTATTCCGGCAAGAATAGATTATAATGCTAAACAATAGGTTAAGGTGTATGTGAAAGAGATAGTGAGGTTGCATGGGGTGCCCCTTTATATCATCTCAGATCGCGGTACATAGTTTACCTCTAAGTTTTGGAGGAAATTACATGATGAATTGGGCACACAACTCACTTTTAGTACTGCTTTCCATCCACAGATGGACGGGCAATCGGAGAGGACTAAAGTGTTAGAAGACATGTTGAGGGTATGTGTGATTGATTTTGGAGGGCATTGGGATAAGTTCTTCTCTTATAATAATAGTTACCACTCCAACATAGATATGGCACCATTTGAGGCACTCTATGGGAGGGGATGTAGATCACCCATATGATGGTTCGAGGCTGGAGATGTGAAACCTTTGGGGGTTGATTTAGTAAAGGATGCTCAAGATAAGGTGAGAAGTATTCAAGCTAAGCTTTTAGCATCCCAGAATAGACAGAAGAAGTATGAAGACCATAAGGTAAGAGACATGTCATTTCAAACTGGTGAGAATGTTCTTCTTAAGGTATCACCCACGAAAGGGGTGATGAGATTTGGCAAGAAGGGCAAGCTAAGTCCACGATACATTGGTCCATTTGAGATTCTTCAATGTGTAGGGCCAGTGGGTTATAGATTGGCTTTACCTTCTAATCTATCTGGAGTTCATCCGGTATTTCATGTGTCCATGTTGAAGAGATATCATGGTGACGGGGATTACATCATAAGGTGGGATGCAATTGTGTTAGATAAAGACCTCCAATATGAGGAGGAACCAGTTGCAATTCTTGATCGTGACGTGCGTAAGTTGAGGACCAAGGAGATTAAGTCCGTGAAAGTTCAATGGAAGCATCACCTAGTTGAGGAAGCTACTTGGGAAACCTAGAAGGACATGCGAGACAAGTATCCCAGTTGTTCGTCGATTCAGGTACTACTCCATTCTTTCCTTAACCTGTTTTTCCTAAGTTTGTCACTCGGGGACGAGTGATGGGTAAATTGGTATATATTGTACCGACATGTTCCCGTCATTATAGAAAAGCCAACGGGGAAATTTTTTGGGCGGGAAAACTTTTTCGTAGTATCTTGAGATTTCCCAACCTAGTCCAGATTTAGACAAAATCGGAATCATTAAAGTCTAGGGAAATGTGGTAACAATTGGGTGATCCAATTTT
>JAJOOO010004477.1:0-74114 GCA_029582685.1 Solanum piurae | reverse complement strand
ACTGAATACTGACTGTACTGAAATGTGGTCAATGCAATAGAATCTGACTGAACTGTGGGAGCTACTAATAACCGACATAAAACCACATGAGCTAAATGTGGAGTCCGATGTATACGCCCCATCGAGAGGACCCAATATACCCTGCCAGAGGCATATAGGCATATTGGCGTGATTACTAAACTGATGTTGCCCACATAGGAGACTTACACCTACGTGGCTCGTAGTTCTGGGACTATATGGGTACGCTGAAACCCTAGTACAACTCGGTATTATGCTACTCCCAATAGATTAAGTGATTAACATATTATGACTGAATTTCTGTAATACTGGATAGCTTAAAACTGTACATGCAAAACTGAGAATGCAACAATTAATATGATAATGATGCATTCATAAACTGAGGCATGTATAATTGAATATTGAAATATCTGACCTAGCATGTGTAATTCAAGAACTAAAAAACTACATAGCTAGGGTTCTGGAATTCATTCAATAAATTGGATATTAACAAACTAATATGATTTGGATCATTCTAACAGCTTACCCAATAATTCTAACATTCAAGAAACCTATGTCTAGTCCTAATAAGGGAATCAAGAAACTGACTAAAAACTAGGGACCTAATGGGTGAAAGGAACCCACTAGTGAAATCCCACATACCTGGTGACGAATTCCACGAAGAAATCTTTCAATTTCAAGGCTGGAACTGAAGAAAACTTGTTGCGTTCTTGAACTAGGGTTCTTGCCCTTTTTCTTCTCTCTTGCTTCTAATTTCTAAGTTTGATTAATGATTTGACTTAGGTAAGTTCTAGTTATGTTCCTAGGCTTAAACTGATTAAAATCTCATGATTTAGAGTTTAAACGCCATATCTTAGGGGTTAAATAAAATAGGAAAAGACCAAAAGACCCCTGACTTAGTTGCTGTCGGAGTGACCGACGGATTGGATTGACGGGCCGTCGTTCAATCGACGGTCCGTCGATTGAGTCCGTGAGTCAAGCTTGCTCGACAGGCCTTCACTAAAATGGGCATAACATTTTACTCGGAGGTCGGATTTTAGCAAACTCAGCGGCGTTAGAAAGAGGATTCAATTATCTATCATATAATAGGTCATGGGACACATAATTAATTTTGTTTTGGGATTTATGACTATTTGAAGTTGACCCAATTAACAATTTCCCCCTAATTGGCTGCTGGCCTTCACCAATGATCATACCTACGGACCGTGGATTGAATGACGGTCCGTGCTGGTCGGCCGTCGTTCGTGACTGAAGGATGAATTTTGAAGTATGAAACTGAAAGTTGGCTGGCCCATTGACGGAGCTGACTGACGGTCCGTAAATGGCTTCCGTCAGTTGCACGTGCAACTTCTGAAAATCTATAATTTTTTTCCTTTCTTGAATCTGGGGTGTTACACCTTATCTAGAAGGTCTTTCATCTGCTCTTTTAATTACTTTAGATTAGGTAGACCCATTCTGTAAGGAGGAATAGAGATAGGCTGGGTATCTGGAAGGAGATCAATTCCAAAGTCGATTTCCCTTTCGGGAGGAACTCTAGGAAGATCATCTGGAAACACTTCTGGAAACTCATTGACTACAAGGACTGACTCAAAAGTTAGGGATTTGGAACTAGAATCCTTAACTCGAACTAGATGATAGAGATAACCCTTGGAGATCATCTTTCTGGCCTTAAGGTAGGAAATAAATTGACCCATAGGCGCTAAGCTACTACCCTTCCATTCTAGGATTCGTTCGTCTATAAACTGAAAACGAACAATCCTAGTTCTACAATCAACTGAGGCATAACAAGAATGTAACCAATCCATGCCTAGAATGACATCAAAGTCTACCATTTATAACTCTAGAAGATCTGTTGAGGTCACTTTCTGAGAGACTGTGATAGGGCAATTTCTGTATACCCGTCTAGCTATAATCGGGTCACTGACTGGAGTAGAGACTGAGAAGGGTTCTGAAAGAGTTTCTAGGCTAACACTGAATTGGACTGCTATGTAAGGAGTTACAAAAGACAAAGTAGCCCCTGGATCTAACAATGCATAAACATCAAGATCAAAGATACCAATGACTACATTAGGAGAATCTTCCTGATCTTGACGAGCCTGAAGTGCATAGAGCCTATTTTGGTGCTGTCCGCCACCTGTACCAGATGAGTTACCCTGCTGAGTCGGGCGACCTGCTGGTGCTACTGAAGTTGTAGACTGAGCTCTACCATTATTTCCTCCTTGACCCTGTCTAGAAGGACAATCCCTCAACCTGTGACCAGACTGACCACACCTAAATCATCCTTCTTTTCCTACAAGACACTCACCCGGATGGTTCTTACCACACTTCGGGCAAGTTGGGTAGGTTTTGGTACCTGTAACACTTCCTTGAGACTTAGAGCCTAACTCCCTACCTTTCGGATCATTACGGAACCTGGGGGCTGATGAAGGGGATGGAGTCGAAGACTTCTGCTGAAACTGCAAACGATTTCCACCACCCAATTTCTGTTGGGAGTACTCGTAGTCACCTATTTTTTCTTTCTTAGTATCCTTAGCCTGTTCCCTAAGCTTATCACCCTCAACCTACTGAGCATGAGTCATAAGCCTAGAGATGTTCATATCTCCCAACAAGATAGCATTCCTGCACTCTGTTTTCACTAAGTCTGACACCCCATAAAGAAACTTATTCATCTGAGCCCTGAAGTCAGCAACCATGTGAGGAGCATACCTGGAGAGTTCGTTAAACTTAAGCCCATACTCTTGGACCGTCATGTTACCCTACCTCAAGTTCATAAATTCCTGGACCCTTGCTTCTCTTAACTCCATGGGGAAAAACCTGTCCAGAAAGGTTTTACTGAAACAATCCCAAGTAATAGGAGCTGCATATGTACCCCTGTTCTCCTTCCACTGAGTATACCAGATATGAGCCACATCCTTAAGTTGGTAAGATGCTAACTCAACCCGATCATTCCCAGTTACCTGCATCACTTCAAAGATCTTCTTGACCTCATCAATGAAGTTTGAGAACTTCTCCAACTTGCGATCCTAAGAACTCTGGCGGATTCATCCTACCAAAGTCTCGCACCCTGGATGCAGCTGACCCAATATTGGCATTTACCAGAATTGGAGCCCGCTGATTGTTCTGGTTGGCCACACTCTGAGCCAACATCTGAATGACGTTCCTGAACTCTGCATTCGACACTTCTTGATTAGGGACTAGAGGAGCAGCGTTTGCATTCCTGGCATTAGCTCTACGAGGAGGCATGATCTGAAATGTAGAACATCGAGTTAGAATGGAATTAGATCATACCTTACGCATGATAAGAGTAACAAGAAAATGAAGATTTTTCCTATACACTTGGTAGCCTCCCTCTCATTAGATGTGGTGCGCACTACATATCCATGAAAATGACTCTACCTAATGCGACTTTTTAGACATCCTAGGACACTTAAACCTAGTGCTATGATACCAAGTTTGTCACGCCCTGAGTTACCTCTGAGACGCGGACACGGGACCTAGGACCACAAGTGATTCCAAGCTAACCCTGCTGGCATGATCATGATAATACTAAATATAAACTGAATAATAGAAACTGTGCGGAAGCTATAATCATAAATAAATCTGAAATGATGGAGAATACCCATATACTATAACTGAGAAATATGAAAACTGATGAGTTTAATACATGGAAGATCTTAACTCAATACTAAGCTGAATCTATCTATGTCTGAAAATAGCCTCTAACTGACTAGAAATGTTGGGACAGGCCCCAACTAAGTCTAGCAAAACTGAAACTAAAGGACTAAAAATACTGAAAAGAAAATCATTACTAGTGTCCTCGGAGAATGAGTACTCACCACTGATTCTGCTGAATTGGAGATCACGAACCGATCTAAGCGTGATCTGGATGCTGAGAACCTGAACCTACATCACAAGAAGATGTAGCACAGAGTATGCATCAGTACTTGAAAGGTACTTAGCATGTAGGATAGAATACAACTGAAATAACATATAACTGAACAAAGCAAAATAAGCAATGATATAATCTGAACATTATATAGATACTGAAACTGAATACTGGATATACTGATAAATTGTCAATGCAATAGAATATGACTGAATTGTGGGAGCTACTAATAACCGATAATAAAACCACATGATCTAAATGTGGAGTCCGATGTATACTCCCCATCGAGAGGACCCAATATACCCTGCCAGAGGTATAGAGGCACGCTGGTGTGATCACTGAAATGATGCCCACAGAGGGGACTTACAACCTACTTGGCTAGTAGTTCTGGGACATTTGGGTACGTTGAACCCTAGTCCAACTCGGTATTATGCTACTCCCAATGGATAAAGTAATTAACACATTATGACTGAATTTCTATAACTTACTGGATAGCTCGAACTGAACATGCAAACTGAGAATGCAACAATTAAACTGATATTGATGCATTAATAACTGAGGCATGTATAACTGAATAACTGAAATATCTGACCTATTATGTGTAATTTAAGAACTAAAGAAATACATAGCTAGGGTTCTGGAATTCATGCATTAAACTGGATATTAACATACTAATCTGATTTGGATCATTCTAACAGCTAAGAACCCAATAATTCTAACATTCAAGAAACCCTAGGTCTAGTCATAATAAGGGAGTCAAGAAACTGACTAAAAACTAGGGACCTAATGGGTGAAAGGAACCCACTAGTGAAATGCCACATACGTGGTGAAGAATTCCACGGAGAAATCTTTCGATTTCGGGGCTGGAACTGATGGAACCTTGTTGCATTCTTGAACTAGGGTTCTTGACCTTTTACTCCTCTCTAGCTTCTAGTTTTCTATATTTTGATTAATGATTTGACTTTGGTAAGTTCTAGTTATGTTTCTAGGCTTAAACTGACTAAAACCTCAGAATTTAGGGTCTAAACGACGTAGCTTAGGGGTCCAACGAAATAGGAAAAGACCAAAAGACCCCTGACTTAACTTCTATCGGAGTCACTGACGGACGTTCGATCGACTGATGGTTCGTGCTGGTCAACCGTCACTCGTGACTGGGAATCTAACAATGAGGGTCTGACCTACGGCCCTGGACTACGGACCATGGTATGACTTACGGTCCGTAGGTCCTGGCGTAGGTTGACCCTTAGCTGATTTTCTGGGGACCTTGGTCCACGGACCGTGGTCCCACCTACATAGTCTGTTACCTCTTTGAAACTCCTCCCTGTAGAAGTGATATGAACAGATAATACTTGCAACTCAGAATTTAGTCCCCTAATAAATAACCCGATTCTCTCTTCCTCAGTAGTCACCAATTGAGTAGCATATCTAGACAAAGCATGAAACTTGGCCTCAAAAGCAGCCACAATCATACCACCTTGCTCCAAAGCCATGAACTCATCCTCATTTCGATCCCTCATAGTCCTAGGAACATATTTCTCAACAAACAGAGCATGAAATTGGGTCCAAGTAAGTGGAGGTAAAGTAGAAGATTTGCATTCCATATAAGCTTTCCACCACTGCTTAGCCTCACCTTGAAGTTGAAAGGATACAAACTCAACTCCATGTTGATGGACAATTTCCAACTTATGAAGCTTCTCATATCAATCTAAGATGAACTCATAAGCATCCTCATTCTAAGAACCAAGAAACACAGGAGGCTTTAGCTTCAAAAACCTAGTAAACATTTCATGCTCATTACCAGTTATAATAGAACCCAACAAATGATGGAAGAAAGCATTGTTACCTCCCGTTCCACCCATCTTGGGTGGAGTGCTAGGAGCGGGGGGATTAGCGGGAGCTTGAGTTGCTTGAACAGAAGGAAGCACTCCAGGACCAACCTACCCTTTCAAGAATGACATGATCTGTCGAGCTAACACTGGGTCTATGAGAGGAACATCGGTAGTCTCAGCCTGCACCTATTCCTCTTGTCCCACATCCTCAACATTCTCAACATCAACATTCTCCTCTATCTCTTCATGGTGCGCATGAGGATTCTCATTCACAGGAGTATTCTCAGCAAGAGCTCCATTCCCAGCAGGCATCACTCTTCCACGGCCTCTACCCCTAGCTCTTCCACTACCCCTCCTCGACCGCGATCTCTCACTGCAGATTCCTCAGCTGGAGCATTGACGGGAGCTACGGTTCTAATGCCATTGAATCTAGTATTAACCATTTGCGGACAGAAGAGTGAACGAGGTTAGATACCAATTAGAATCACCAGATACCAATTGGAATCAAGTCATAACACGAAAGGAGACAAGAGAAAATAAAGAGATTTCCTAAAGTCCTATAGCCTCTCGAATAAAAGTAAAGGTGTCCCTGTACCGTTCCATACGACTCTACTAGAATCATTTTGGTACATCGAGATTAACTAACCTAGGCTCTGATACCAACTTTGCCACGACCCAAACCATCGTGATTGGCACCCACACTAACCCTCCGGTGGGAGAGCCATTACTACTAATTAGCTAACCAATTTTAATCAAAATACTAAGGCATTTAAGTTACGGAAGCAAGTTAAATACTAAGGAAAGAAATAGGGAGTTCCCATAAACTCCAACAAAAGTCTAACAACGAACTAAACAACCTAGAACCTGAAAGTCAATGTACCAAAACATTTAACAATGAACCAAGTCTAAAAAATAAGGGATACAACACCAACTAATGTACTAATAACTAATAAAACCGTCTAAGTCCGAAAATGTGGACATAGGCGAAAGGAGAACTCATGGCAGCCCGGAAGGATTGGGTCACCCTTGAATTTGAATGACGATCACTGATCTTCTAAGCGAGGTTTGTCAGTAGCCGCTTGAAGATGCCCCGTACTCAACAAAAATAAGAGAAAGTGCAGTATTAGTACACAACCACAGTGTACTGGTAGGATCACGCGGCTATCCCACTAAGTGTAACATACATTAGTCAATACAACAATATAGTCAGTCACATGCATATATTGAACATATACAATATCATCAACATATACGAAAAATGAACAACTTCACATTTTCTCAAGATACACATTTATGACAATTCATTGGTCCTCTCATGGAACCCAAACCCAAACAGTTAGCATATCGGAACATGGTACCCGATCCAATGATTATGCCGGAATGTGGCAACCGATCCCATAATTATGTCGCAATGTGGCAACGGATTCAAGTTAGTTATGCCGGAACGTGGCAACCGATCCATTCAACACACCACAATCATAATCAAAAGTATATCCTCAAGATCATACATTTAAGTCATGATTTCACGGTAACCCTTATTCATCTATCTCATTTACAACAAGTGTGATCAATAATGCAACATTCATATACATACGTGTATCATAATGAAGCAAAAACAAACATACATCATACAATCATAGAATCACAACCATCACCTACCTCGAAACAAGATTGAAACCCTAAGAAATTTGATCCTTCCCTTTTCGGATTCATTTCGCTTGTTTGTCGTCTACAAACAATCAATATAATACGGGAATTAATAAACAATCTCTAATTACCCGGATTGCTAACAATTCTATGAACCCTGGGTTTTTGTTGTTGAAGTTTCTTGAGTTTGATTCATGATTTTAGTTGTGATTTCAAGTAGAATCTGATGTATTTTGATGGTTTAGTCGATTCTAAATGTTTGGGGAAAGAAACATTGGAGTTTAGAGGGTTTAAGAGTTGAAAAATGAGCAAGAAAAATCGTAGAACACCTAGGGAAAGGGGTGGGGCATCGCGCCACCTAGTGCGCCCCAAAAGGTTCTCTGAATTTTCACCCTTGGGGTGCCACAACAGCCAGCGCACCCCAGGTCCATCTCTTAGTTTTACCCTCTGGTGCCCCGCGCCTTTCAGAGCACCAGGGACGCCAGTTCTTTCCATTTCTCCCCCAACTTTTCGTACTAGTTCCTTAGCAATGTACCTATGTTTTCTAGTTGATTCCAGCACTCTTAGGTACATATAAACATCACAAAATCATCCATAAACATGAGATCATGAAACTTGAATCCATAATTCAATTCAAGGAAACCTAAGAGTCAAGTCTAGCAAGTCAAGAGAAGTTTATAAAGTTTTCAAATGTTTTTCACAAACATTTTAACTTTGTTTTAAGACTTAAGTTTTAAGTTAAGCAAAGAGTAAAGAGTTGAGTTCATTTCTCTAAAATTTTATATGGGAACTAAGTATTCCCAAAAGTTAAGAAATGTTTTCACATTTGAGAAAGAAAGGAAACATCGATTCCAAGAGAACTTTTAAGCTAAGTTTTGAGTAAATATCTCAAACCAATTAAAAAAGTTTGTTTTTAAAAACATATGAACTAAGTAGATTTTATGAGTAGTATTGAGCACCGATATGGGAATGCGAGTTCATATTAACTCAAGTCTCCATAAACCATGTAGCCATCATGGGTAGTAAAGGATAATACTTTTTAGATGACTCCTAAAGTTACTTTTTAGCATAAACTAGTGGACCCACTTAGTTAAGGCATTCTATATGACGACAAAGTATAGGACAGTTCAGCAGCGTGGGCAAGACGTTGTATCACCACTTAGGCTCATAGTGGTTGTTTTCGGTTAGAAAATCTCCCACATAAACTATATTACTTTATTATATGAGTAAAATTGAGTTTGTTATTGCATTTTCTTTAACGAACTAAGTTGTTTTCCACTGTTTTAAAAGATTTCTATATATTTCATATGCTTTATTGCTTTATATTGAGTTAAGTTATTCAAGAGTTGAGTGAAGCCAAGGTAAGTGTTCCTTTCAGATTCTTTTCAAGCCTATGTTGTGTTTAGCATTCCAACTCGCATAATCGTACATTCAACGTACTAATGTCAGTTGGCCTGCATCTTCTTATGATGCAGACACAGGTAATCAGGATCATCACACAGTGCCTCGTTGATCCAGTTGAGCACTCAGAGTCAGTTGGTGAGCCTCCTTACATTCCGAAGGACTCCTTTTGCTTTGTTTTTAGTATTTCATTATTAGGATGATCGGGGTCTATTCTCGACATCCCTCTTTGTTTTAGAGGCTTCGTAGACAGTTAGTAGTTCAGTTGTCTTTACATTATCATTTCATATGTTAAGACTTGAGTTGCCATTTTGGCCAAGTTGAATGTTGACTTTTAAAAATTCTAAGTTATTTTATTTAACAGTTGAGTAGAGATGCATTGAATCCTTGTATTTATGATTTTAAGTCTTCCGCTGAGTAAGTAAGACAGGCCAAGGGTTTGCTTGGGGTCAACAATGGTTCTCGAGTGCCAGCCACGTCCAGGGTGTAGGCTTGGGGTGTGACACTTATTCTAGAAGGAATGTGAGGGAGAGTGTGGAACAAGAAGCTCCTCCCCAAGATCCTCAAATTTTGGTCGATCCTTTGGTCGATCAAGTTACTGGTGCAGAGTTTAGTGTGGTTTTTTAAGTGTTGGCTAAAGCCGTGACAGCCCAAGCCAATAAGAAGGTTGTGGTTCCCGTGAACCCAAATGTGGGTACGTCGGCATCTAAAGTGAGGGACTTCAGTAGAATGAATCATGTGGAGTTTCATGGTTCTAAGGTTGAGGAATATCCTCAAGAGTCCATTGATGAGATCTACAAGGTCTTGATGATCATGGGAGTGACATCGGTGGAAAAGGTGGAGTTTTCCACTTATCAAAGTAAGGGTGTAGCTCAAATTTGGTATAACGAATAGAAAGAAGTGAGATAGGAAGATGTGGGTCCTCCTGAATTGGAGAAGTTTAAAGTCGCTTTCCTTGATAGGTTTACCCCATTGAGATGAGGGAATCCAAGGCGCTTGAGTTCATTAACCTTTGACAAGGGAGTATGAGTGTGAGGGGATATGTTCTAAAGTTCATTTCAAGGGGATATGAGTGTGGTTGCCGATTCAAGGGCAAGTGTCGAACGTCATGCTCATTAATGACATGGACATCTCTCGTCTCATGGTTAATGCACAACAGATTGAAAAGGAGAAACTTTCGGAAAAGTCTAGGGATACAAAGAGGGATAAAATTGTTGATGGTAATTTCTCTCATGCAAGGTTCGATGGACATGGTCATCCCAGATTTTGACAAAGTTTTTTCGGTCAAGGTTCCTCCAATGCTCCTTCTAAGTTATACAAATAGAGGGTGTCTAATTCTAAGCCTCAAGGAGGTAATGGTAGTGTATCTTCATTGCCCATGTCTACTTGTACTAGGTGTGGAAAGAAGCACAAGGGTAAGTGCCTAGCCGGCAAGGATGGTTGCTTTAGTTATGGTAAGAGTGGTCATAAAATGAGGGATTTCTCTATGCTTACGGCTAAAGGAAGAGAGGGAAAGTAAGCCCTCCCTCTAGCATGATATATGTGTTTTATGCATAGCTATCATACTTGGTACATTTTTTTGTACTAACGCAGACTTTTTCCTACTTTCCCCAAATGTAAGGTCCGACAGTCAGGTTTCTTAGTTTTGTGGCTAGTGGTTGATTACGAGGTTTCCAAGCTTTGGTGAGTCATCATTCTTCGAAGACGGGTTTTCATTGTTTCAATTTACTTCTTGTATTTCAGTTTTTGACATGATGTATGGGCTAGGACCAATTTCATTTTGTTGTACTAGATGGCTAATGAGACAAGTGTTTTAGACTTCCACTTTTCTTTTATAAAACTATTGGACTTGGACTATTATTTTACTTCTATTGTTCTATTTCTTATGTTATGAATGCTAAGTGGCTTGTATGAGGTATTTCTGAGTCATATACACCATGTTACATCTTGGGGTACGGTCAGGCCACCTGGCCCTATGCTTTTACGATCAACCTTTCACTTTTGTGAAGGTCATGAAATTGACTAAACCTTCGCAAACGCCAGGTACTTCAAATCCCAGGCACCAGAAAAATCAGCCAACACTCAAAACATCGAAATGACCCTCAAATTTGTTCGTAATCCCATACAACAAACCATATATGCAATTTCACTAAACTAGGTGTTTCAAAATTAATGGAACCATCGAAATACGAATCCGAGGTCTACTTGACCTGAAAATTATGAAAGTCTCAAGAAATGAACATAACACATAAAAAGGCTAAATCAAGTTTGAGACCTCTAAAAATTCAACCAAGAACTCACCGAGGAATAAAATCATCCTTGGAATCCATGAAACTCTTAGAATTCTAATCCGAGCATTCGAACCCCAAATTTTAACTAAAGGTAACTGAAACGCTAAAATTTCACAAAGTCCCAACTTAGGAGTTCAAATCCTCAAAAAGACTCCGAAGCTGAAACTGACAATTCCATTAGACCAAATTCCACATTCCAGAATTCATGAAATCGATAGAGTTCGGTTCCAACACTCAAAACTAAAAAATACACCAAAAACTACTTTTTAACAACTTTCCTTTCGAAACCAAAAACTTACATAATTCACAACTTTTTACTCAAAGTTTGAAATCAATTTTAAAACAATCAAAAATGATTCGGGGTCAATATTGGGAGGGTTAAAATGGTAATTTAAAAAAAACAAAACAAAATGACCTTTCGGGTCATTATAGAAAATATATATAATGATAATTGATGGTGGTGATTGTCAGTAGTGATCTATGTTTGTTATGGTAATGATGTTTGATAGCGCTGCTTGTAAATAGTGGCTAGTGGTGATGAAAAGTAGTTGTAGTGATGGGCAACAATGGTTTGGTTGAGGATAACAATTGTAAACATTATCTAAAAATATTTTCCAAATAAAATTAAGTCATAGTTAAGGATTCTTTGGACAATAAATTGTCATTAAATAAGCAGTAGGGACAAAAATTAAAGATCATCAATTTGCGGAATAAAAATTAAAGACCGCCAAAATAGGGTAGTCCATTCAAGAACTTGGACTGTAGGACTTTATAACAAACATTAGTTATCTAGACCTGTTCGGATCCACTAAGTTATTGTAACATAAAAAACCAACACATTTACTGATTAAAATATGAATAATTTAAAATTAAGATATCTATTAAGTGCAAATAAATGAGGATTTAGTCATATCGTGTGTATGACCTACAAATTTAGTTATGTAGATATATGATAGGAAAAGTAATTATTTTTTACAATATAAATGCACATGACTATCTTTTATTTTCATAATATTAGGAGTTTTTAATTTAAATAAATAATATTATCAATTTTACATATTTTTACATTTTTATCTAATAAAAGATATTTAATAATTATTGTTTAGTATAATATATTATATATCATCTCAATTATTTATATTTTTATTATTAAGTTAATTCTATCTATCAAGATTTTAAATGGCAACAAAAGGAATAAATGAGAAATATAGTGCAAAGATGTGAAAAAGACAATAGTAGCACCATATTCTTAGATTTTATCAGCACATTTTTATGGGTTACTTAGAAAATTAAACTCAAAATTTCAAAACCAGTGGGAAAAATTCCCTTGACTTTTTCCCTCTTTTTCTCAAAGGGAAAAATTATCTCTCCCCAACTCACAAAAATTTAGGGTTTAACATAATCAATTCCCTCTCTTCATCATCTTCTCTATAGAGTAAGTTTTTGCAATCCAAACTGAAAAGGTTAGCAATTTATGATTCTCTTTTTTCTTTTACCTCTTGTAGAGTTCATATCTAAAATGCTTTGCAATATGCTTGTCAATCTATCTATTATTAAAAGTATTGGGTTATATTTTGGTTCAATTTTTTGTGGGTTCCTTTGTTTTGAGGTCTAATTGTTAATCTTATCATGTTAAGAGTCATCATTGTTATTTTTGAAAAGAATTGTGTGCTCTTTAAAAAGAGGGTCTCTAGTAAGAGATTGTATATTTGTATAATAGATCTTAGGGTATGAACGTTTTTATTTTCTAGTTTCAAGATTTGAACTCAAGGGAGAACTTTCTTGCAGACTCATATGATTCCTTTGGGTAAATACTCATGAACTCAAATCACTAAAGGGGTTGCTTCTATAGGGCATTCTTGTATGAAATCTCTGGATTTCTTTGTCAATTAATGAATTACAATATAATGGGCCTTGTCCTGATGGTTGGATTCTTGGAAAGAAACTTATTCTCATTAGTTGCGAGTCTTTGCCAAGAGAAAGATGTTTTTGCAAAGGCAATTTCAAAGGTTGGTATACTTTCTTTTCATAATTTGCCTTCAAAAAATTATAGTGAAATGATTTATGGTTAGAGTGGTATTGGTTGCAAGAATTTATCTTGTTTGAATGTTAAGAAACTTATAACAGATTGTGTTGGTTGTTTTTATATAGTAAGTTGTGGGGTTATGATAGTCGGAGTTATGTTAAGGACAGTAGGGCGGAGAATAATCTTTTAATTGATGATGTGTTAGCAATGTTGGAAATGGTGGAGGAATTAGAATTGAATTTGATATTGGTGGGGCATATGGTAAATTTGAAGCTAGAATTGTTGAAAGGAATATGACTATATGAATGTTCTCCTACGTTTGAATATCACTTTACCATTTAAAGAATTCATTTCTGCAAGGATCTTGTCCCATTATATTTAAGTGTAGATCACTCGCTTCTCTTTCACGATAATGTATTTGATTTGGTTCATGAGGGAAATGTATTAGATGTTAGCAACAGCAGACGCCTTGAGAAATTAGAGCTTTTAGTCTTGACATTGATAAAGTTTTGAGGGCTAGAGGATTGTTTTGATTGGATAATTGATATTATTCCAGTGTAGACAAGAAAAATGTATTAACTAAGTTAATCGAATGTTTTAGGTATCATGGTAAAAACTCATTTCTGCCATTCCTTTTTAAGGGGCATGCAAAATCCAAAGTAGATAAATAGAAGTGAATAGAGTGAATACTTTCCACCATTTCTTTTGTTTCTTTTAACCTCCCTTCTTTTTTTTCTTATGACTTATCGGTAAAGAATTTTAAATTTGTTGTGCACACATACGCGTTGCCTTAGTCTTTGAAATCTGCTGGTTGCACACACACCAATGCTCGTCCTTTCAAATATTCCATTCAATCATCATTGGCTCAAATTCACCACCTCCACAAACCCACCAACCGACAAGAAAAAATCCCGAAAAAAGGAACCAAGATATTTTGAAAACAAGTAATTTCTACGCTAAATGAAGGTATACTTTTTCATCAATTGATTTGATTTGTTAACTCCATTGCAGTCCAAAAGTATAACTATAAGAAAAGAAAGGTATTAATTTCCAGTCATTTGGTGCCAGAATATTTGAATGCATTGAGTACAAATTTTTTTTTTACAAGAGCCAGTTTCTATGTTAGAATTTATGGGTACACTGCTAATTGACAACTATGATAGTTACACTTACAATATATTTCAAGGGCTCTCAATCGTTAGTGGCAAGAAGTTCACTCTATCATATAATATTTATGAGTTCTCACACATAGATTTAACCATCAATTCGGTAACAATAAAAAACTTGAACTATCAAATCACTCAGCCTGTCATAACTTTTTTGTCTTGAAGTTGAAATGATTTAGTTTCCCTATATTGACTTATTCTAATCATTAAAATATTTACTCCTTAAAATTTGGTTGTATGTCTATTTCTTATGTTTTTTCTTTTGGTCTGTATTTAGCAATTATAATTTGATATCTCTACATTTTGATACATTTAAAGAAATTCCAAGTTAGATAAGTGTAGTTCTCTTAGACAAGAACTATTCTTTGACCAACATTAATTAATGAAGGAAAAATTATTATCTTGAGCAGACCTATTGCTAAATTTATGTTTGTCCCCTTCATTTTCTTCCTTGAGAGACCCCCACCCCACCCCAAAGACAAGTATCATTAGCATTGTGCTAATGAAAAAATTAGATGTTTCGAGTAATTCAGTGTTGTCGTTCTCCTTTAGTAAAAAAAACTAAAATAGGAGTAGTTCTCTATATCTAAGTTGTGATACATAGAGTGCAAGCAAATGTGACAATAATTGAATAGTAATGTGAAGTTGTAGGTGACGTTCTTCGTATGTTCTATAAATCAATCATTATTTCATATAGTTCCCTGCTTATTCACTTTGGTCCCTAGTAAAATACATTAAAGGAATATAAAATTCGAAAAGGAACAACTCTTTTGAGTTCCCCTCATGTGAATATATTTTGTTTTACATTCACCAAGTAAAGGTAGGATCTGAAAAAACCTTAATGTTGTCACCAAAAGGATTGTTGTTTTTTCTTAAGACAAGTAAGAAAACAACATTAACACACTATAGGATGAAGGTGTGGATATTATAGAATGAGGGTGTGGATCTTACTTCCATAACATTATTAAAAATCTACAAATTATCTGTATGTGACAAGCTTTTACTTGATTCAATAGATTCAGATTCTCTTTTTAATAACAGAAGAAGAAAAATGTAAATTTTGAGATTCTCAAATTTAGCTTTTCTTTTCTGATGGCTTTCCCTTAAATATTGTTGCTTCTAGATTATTTTAACTTGATAAATTGATGATCGCTGACAATATGTAGTGATTAGAAAAAAATTCATTAAACTTCGATTAATCCTTTGTGTTCTATTATATTTTGAAAATTTTGGTTGCGAGTTGTCACTTGATTTAGTCATCTAGCACTTACTCATCTTTGACTGTGCAATTTTCCAATTTTTTCCTGAATTATACGAGATTGACATAACTTTGTGATGTCTAACATTTTTATTTTTGGTTATATTACAAACCCTTCATCGTTGCATATAAACCAGATATGTGAAGGTACCTATTTTGTCCATATGCATAATTTGAACCTTAATCTGAATGAATAGGTATTTTGATCTACACCTTTGAAATCTAACGGTATTCTATTTAATATGTGAAATTTATAACCAATGGGAATGATCTGAATGATCAAAAGAGAGGCTATTATCTTTTTTATATTCTCTCTATTTTGTTTTTGAATTTCTTGGCTCGGTTGTCTGTTATGATACAACAAAATAAAGCTAAATTATCAATTCTTTTAGTCTTTATCTCGAGCCTTACAGGCATATGTGTAAATATCTATATATATTCTGTAATTTCTTTTGATTTTAGGTAGTACTTTAAACTGACTATGCTTTTCATTTGTGATTCCTCTAGAACTAGGAAAGGTTGTTGCAAGACTGCAGGAAAAGGTCTTGAAAAAATGAAGAAGTATGAGAGTAGCAAGATGAAATAGAGATCCCAAATGGTAAAGGAAGGCCAACTAAGCCAATTCAATAGGAAAAACTATCCAATGAGTGGGAAATCATTTTCAGAAATTTTATTTCGCTTCCAAACAAGCGGAAGGAATTCACATGGGAGGCAAAGATGCAACACTAATTAGGTCTCACATAAGGGTTTTATGCTCTTATAAATTTGTTATTGATAGTGATTAAATTGAGTTATTTTCTTTTGGATTCTACTATTATTCATCCATCTATTTTTTTTGGTGGACTCCTTGGCAATATCTATTTCCATCGATATCTAGTAGTAAGTCCGTCCACTCATGGTCTCTTTTGCTTTCTTCTTTTAGATTCCTACTTTCTATTTTTGAAAAAATAAAATAACAAGAATTTATTACCAGAGAAACTAGCAAACTACAAAATAATATCTAGTATATCAGATCAACTACTGACTATTCAAACTACAACTAGGGTTATATATTCATCTCTTCAAGCTTCCTTCCTAAACTCTTACTCATGGATCCTCTAAAAAGGAAATTTTGTAGAATCCTCTAAAGAAGATAACAATTTCACGATCAAAACTATTAGCCTAGAAGACAATGTTATACCTCTTAATTAAAATATTGTAAACTTATGCTACCAAAACCATTCTGTAAATTGCATCAGATGTCTCTCCTTTAGCATGTACCTATGCATATTCAAACTCTAAATCCTATTCAAATGCCTATGTAAGCACTCGTTGCTTGTCACGACCCAGACCGTCGTGATTGGCACCCACAATAACCTTCAGGTGGGAGAACCACTACCACAACCCAACCAAACAACTAAACCAAAAACTAAAGCATTTAAGTTACGGAACCAAGTTAAATAGCTAAAGATTGAAGTTCCCATAAACTTCCAAAAGATCTAACAACTAAACAATGCGGAAAATACACCTAGAACCTGAAAGTCAATGTACCAAACATCTAAAGTTCAACGAGTCTAAACAAGAAGGGATACAACCCCAAACTAATGAATTAATAACTAACTAGAAAAGTCTAAGTCTGAAATGTCGACATAGAAGAAAGGAGAACTCATGGAAGCCTGGAAGAACTGGCTCACCCTTGAATTCGAACGATGATCACTAATCTTCTAATCGAGGTCTGTCAATATCCTCTTGAAGATGCCCTGTACTCAACAAAAATAAGAGCAAGTGCAGTATCAGTACACAACCACAGTGTACTGGTAGGATCACGCGGCTATCTCAAACCATCCTATGGGTGATCTACTGTAATGACCTGTAAGGTTATTTTGAAAACTAGTCCTTTCTCTTTCATAAAAGACCCTTTTCGTAAATTTTAAATGGGAATTTTGAATTATTCTTTTAACTACAAGTATTTAATTAGTGAGTAATTTTAAATAATTAATTGAGTTGGTGGTTAATGGGCCAAGTACACAAAATGTTATACCATATACCACTTGATCCATTTATTGGAATAAGTTAAAAAAAATAAAAATTGGTAACACAAGTTGATTGCGGCTAAACAAAATTCACAGACGCAAGAACGGATGGGCACGAAATCACAACAACACTATTCTTAAATTTGAAGTGACGTTCTCAATATGTGTGTCAGGTTAGTGTTAGAGTTATAAATGCAATATAATGTTAATTTGATACTTTGGTGAGAGGTTGAATTGCTTGGGCCAAATACGTGTTAGTTGATGGCATATAACTTGGGTGATGACTTTCAATTGGCAATAATGGTTAATGATTGGATAATGATAGGACAATGATTGTATAATCAATAAAGGTGATTATTAGCCATCTAAAGAATGTGTTTTTAGGAATAATCTGTGACAGGCAGATTGTTGCGTATCCCTTTGTGGTTTCTACTGATTTTCATGATTAACTTGACTTTAATTTTATAGTTTAAGTTTTTTAACTGAGATAGGTAATTAAATATTGAGTGTATTATATTATATGAAAACTATTAGGGTTGTAGTTTTTGGAGAAATTATGACTTAACGCTAGACTTTAAATTTAGGAAAATTGAAAGAGTTGGCATGTTAATTGTCATCAAGATTTACGAACTTGATTATAAATTGACTGAGTTTTTGGGTCTAGGTTAGATCTATAGTAATGTGGGTGTTGTCAGTTTCGAAATCTTATTATGATTATTAATGTGAATAGATTACTTTGAGTTGGAAGTACAACAAAAAGGGAAGGCTCAAGTCCCGAAATGATTGTTCAATTATTTGAGGCAAATGAATTTCTCAACCCTTGTTAAGTGTATGAAATTTATGTATTTCCTTGTAATATGTATTTGGGGGTAATGAGACTTGGTGATGGGTTGACTTGTCCACATTGATTAATTATAATGATGAAAAAGGGGTAATTAAAGGCAATGTGATTAATTGTTTGTGTGTGATGTGTTGAGAATTTTTTGAAAGGCTTGTTGTATCATTGTTGATGTTGTATCATGATTGTGTTGTTGTGAATTGTGCTATGTTATGAAAATGATCATCTCCTCATTATTTGTGTGAACATGTCATTTGCATTATTCTAAGGCATGGTTGTAACAAGTGTTATGTGAATTGAGAAAGAATAAGAAATTAAAGAGGATGTACCATTTTGAGGGATGTATCGCGTATCGCAATGGATACTATATTTTGAGGGACGTGTCACGCGTCGCGATGGATACTATATTTTGAGGGACTTATCATGCGCCGTGATGGTTACTATTATCGAGTGTCGTATTGCACGCCGCGATGGATGCATGGACAGATATGTCCCCCATGGGTCCCGGACTGAAAGACAACGGATGTGTCTCATTAGGTCAGACATGCATCACTATACTTGACATTGCATTTCATCGCATTGCACATTTTAATCATTGATGAACTGGATCTTGTGTGTTGCTGATATTGTGAGTGCCTTTTTGTGGAAGTTGTAATTGATGAATATTGAGTTTGTTGTTGAGGATATTTAATTTGTTAAAGTGATTGTTGCTGAGCTGGGTGCTGTGTAAACTGTGAACTGTTAGGTTGGGCTGGTTTTATGCAGGTTGTAGTTATAGAGGTTCGGTTGGTGTGTAAGGAGTACCTGTATTCTCTCCCCTTAGCTTGTGTTTAGAATTTTACTTGCTGAGTACCGTGTGGTTTGGTACTCACCCCTTGCTTCTACATTTTTGTAGATTACTAGCTCGGAGCTTTGTGATATTTTCTCTTCCCCTTGTCTGAGGCTTCTTATGGAGATTTGTGAGGTAGCTGCTTTTCATTTTAGAGGACTTTCTTACATTTATTCATGATCTTGTTCTATTGTAGAAACAATGTCATTTGAGACTTGTGTTTCTTTTTTGAATCAATTGTAACACTTTAGAGGCTTGTACACGTGACAACCAGATTTTGGAGTTATTTTTGAGTTTGTTATAAAATTTCTTCATTTTATTAAAATGGTTGAGTTTTAGGCTGACTTGTCTTGGTGGGATAAGATGAGTGCCATCACGTCCATTTTTGGGTCGTGACAAAATGGTAACAGAGCCCTAGGTTCATAGGTCTCACGTGTATACAAGCTGAGTCTAAGTAGAGTCTCAAGGATCGGTATGGAGACGTCTGTACTTATCTTCGAGAGGCTATAGTGACTTTTAAGAAAAAACTTCACTTTTTGAATTTATATCGTGCGTCCTTGGTACGATTTGATTCTTTCGCTTCACTCCATTCACTCTCACTTGTAATGATGACTCGTGCATAGTTTCTCATGTGAGCAGTTGGTGTGTCATTTATGACCTTGATGTTAGACCTAGTACTAAGGTGAAAGTGATAGACTTATGAAAATGATGTGTAGTTGGATTCAAAATGTTTAGTTATAATTTGAAGGGGTTGAGTTAGGTGATGGCTCGATGATGCATTTTGAGGATATTTGATAATGATGTTGAACAAATGTTTGGGGAATTTTGTGAACGTGGTTATTTCTTTTGGTTAGTTACCCTAATAGAGGGAATAATACTTGTGTGGTATAGGCAATATCTTGATCTGATCTATGAAAGAATGCATATTGCTTGGGCTAGAGACAACAAATTTGATAATGTTTTGCAATTATTCAATTGATAGAAATGTGTGGGCTATTTTGGTACAATCTTCTCAGTAGGTATGATGTGTTCTAGTGGTAGATCTAACGGACTTTCATGATGTGGCACTAATGGTACATGGAAATGAATATGTTCATTGTCAAGTACGAATACTAACTACTTAAAGAGTTATCAGTTGTATCACATACTCGTATAATGAGATTCAATGTTGCATTCACATTTGAGAAACCAACTAGGTTGTTACTGCAGATGTTTGGATTAAGCAGCGTGTCTAAGGAAGATTTTAGTGGTTGATCATTGATATGGTATTAATGCGTTAAGTTGATAAGTGTATCCTGAGGGTTTTAAATGAGGACTGGTGATTTCATTGTAATGTCCAAGAAAGTGGATCAATATTTGAATGACAAGCTTATGGGTAAAGGAAGTCCTAAAGAGTATACTTATGTGAAGGAAATTGAGAATTTTAGTAAAAAAGTGTGTATAAAAGTGGGTTAGTCCTTTGGATTGGATTGGTATAACTGGGTTTAAGGTGTCATATTGATGAAAAGGTTGACTTCGTGGTGATGACAAGAACTAACTGAGCATGATGGTAATAGGGGTTTGTGATGGATTGTGATTGAGATGAAATTATATAGTAAGGATTGTTGGTTAAATGAGTTTTGTATGGTAATAACGACTTGCGATCATCTAATTTTGTGGTTTTCCACTATTTGATGAGTAATGTGGTAGTATGAAAAGTTGTAGGATGTGTTGAAACACCGCTTTACTAGAATTGAAAGGAGCTAGAGTCATAAATGGAAAGAATTTGTGAGATATAATTTATCTTTCAAATTGAGGAGAGAATAAGGATATTTACTTTGATTGTATGGGCCAAAGATGTATCTTCAGAAAGAGTTAATAATTGGATTAAGAAACACGTGATTCCATCTGTTTTCTCCAGATTATTATGATAGTTTTACATGTCATTCATATCGGTTAAAAGTTGTTGGATAAGATTTGAGAAAGAAGTCTACACATGTTTGACTCCAGTGTGGTGATAAGTTTTTTTTATGGTTTTGAGTTTGATGATGAGTATGGTTGGATTTTTAGCGAAGGATATGATAAGGTCAATGGAAGGGCGATCAATGATAGGCTAAGATACGTGAATTCATAAAGTTCTTCAATGTATGAGTTAATGTTGATAGATAATGGGATTGTGTTACATGGTGGAGATCAAAATTCAAGTTTTTCATGGTGTGTTTATGTTTGTGGTAGTATGGATTAGTAAGGTAAGGAATGATCGATCGCATTGAATATTGAGCATTTGGAAGGACTTGTACATGGTTTGAGTCATAAAATGTGTTACTTTGATTTTAATGTTTTTATTTAAAGGATAAGGTAAAAATGGCAAGGGCTGTTGGCCAAAGATTAAGATTGGTGAGTGAGTCAACAAAAGGAACAAGAATATGGTGTATTGAATAGTTCAAGATATTTAGAATTTTGTGTCATGGGAAGAATTTAAGAAAAGTGAAGGAATAAGACCTCTCGTATAAACCCTTGGTTTGTAGTTGAAGGATTTATTGATTTTTTCCTATGAATTTAGATATGACTGTGAGATGTGAACTAGTTCGGTACAGACTTACTAGGAATTTTTCATCGACTTTTCTAAAGATTGAGTTTTTGTTTGGATGACAAGCAATGATGGGTGGAAGATTCTATGTGGTTATTCGAGCTAGATTGTTCAAACTATGATAGGTAACTTATTGATGTTCAACGGTGTGGACCTTCAGTTTTACATGATTAATGAGGATTTTGAGGGGGATTGAAATTACTTTGTTGATGAGATGATATAGACTGTTATGATGTGTTATATAGGCATTTAATGGTGATTAGAGGTTATGAGCTTATAATATACTGAATTATTGGAGGGACCAAAAATTTCTTAAGTGTTGGTATGATATATACGATGGTTTTGAATATTAGTTGAAATTTGGTATGTGAAAGATTGGGTAGAGTGATGTTGGGTGTTCTTCAATTGTTGTACCTCGATGGAAGAGTATTGTTAAATTTGGAAGTAGTTCTAGCAGTCTTAGGTGTGACACGTATATGTTATGGAGTGCTTAAATGGAAAGAGAGAGTGCCATAATTTGAAAATTTTAGAGGCGATAATGTGTTTGTTAAGGAGACTTTGATACTAGTGGCAGTTTGAGAGTAAGGTAAATGGCTGGTGTGGTTATGATGTTTGTTAGTAGTAAGAGTGTTGGCTTTAGTGGAGTACTGTGAGAAGTATGTGGGGTTCAATGAATCGAGTATGTTTACGTTTGTAATGGGGACTAGACTAATTGATTGTGGGTGGATAAAAATCAAGGAGATGGAGTTATATTGATGTAAATGTTTGATGTGGTCACTATGGAAGGAGTATCTTATCTTATCCGACTTTGGTTCCATTCATTCTTATGTGACCACCTTCTTTGTTCTAGATATTATTTGAAGTTTGATTCACTGATTATGCCATGCATGTTTTCACATCTATGGGTTTATCCATAGTGGTGGATCGGGTGTACCGATCCTGTCATTGTCCTCCTAGTAGGGTGGTATCCTTGGGCAGATTTGGTCATTTCAGTTATGAAACATTTTGTTTTGTTTGGGATAGTTGAAGTATGCCAGTAGTTCTACACACACAACCTTGCTTATGAGAACTCATATAAGAGCTACTGTGAAGAGTTATTGTCGAAGAGTGTTGTTAGAGGTTCTGCAGTTTGAAGTGTATCGCTTGTTGGGTGTTTACTTGATCATTTTCTTCTTTGGGTCAACTAAGTTTGTTTCTCCCTGGATGAGTACCCAATGTCTACAGATTCAATTTTTATAACTTGAGCTCGTGGAAAGATTATGTTGTGAGAAGGGAATTTTGATAAGATCTGTGATGGTTTGTGCACTATGAGTGTGTGATGATTGGTTCAGGTTCACTTCTAGTTGTAGCAAATATTGATTCAGAATTTTATCGGGGTTATGTGAGAAAGGATTCATCCTGGTTATTGTGTTATGGTCTAGAGGGTTTCGGTTCAGATTGAGTTCATGTGTGTGTCTGTGGTTTGGTAATAACTCTTGACTTGTAGATCTTCCAAAGTTTAATTTAAAAGTTCAGTTCTTAGTAGTTGATCTTGATGGAATGGTCTTAAGGAGGAGCTCACTTAGAAAGATGAACACCGACTGGTAGGTCATAACTTAGACTTTTGGTAATGTCGGTTATTCTTTCTTCTTCTTCCTTATGTTCGGGGACGAACATGATTTTTAGTGGTGGATAATGTAATGACCCATAAGGTCATTTTGAGAACTAGTCCTCTCTCTTTCAGAAAAGACCATTTCCGTAAATTTTAAATGGGAATTTTGAATTATTCTTTTAAATACAGGTATTTAATTAGTGAGTAATTTTAAATAATTAATTGAGTTCGTGGTTAATGGGCCAAGTCCATAAATTTTTATACCATATACCACTTGACCTATTTATTGGAATAAGTTAAAGAAAGTTTTTTTTGGTAACACAAGCCGATTGCGGCTAAACAAAATTCACAGACGCAAGAACGGATGGGCACGAAATCACGACAACACTATTCTTAAATTTGAAGTGACGGTTCTCAATCTGCGTGTCAGGTTAGTGTTAGAGTTATAAATTTAATATAATGTTAATTTGATACTTTGGTGAGGTTGAATTGCTTGGGCCAATTACGTGTTAGTTGATGGCATTTAACTTGGGTGATGACTTTCAATTGGCAATAATGGTCAATGATTGGATAATGATGGGATAATGATTGTATAATCAAGAAAGGTGATGATTAGCCATCTTAAGATTGTGTTTTTAGGGATAATCTGCGATAGGCAGATTGTTGCGTATTTCTTTGTGGTTTCTACTGATTTTCGTGATTAACTTAACATTAATTTTATAGTTTAAGTTTCTATATTGAGATAGGTAATTAAATATTGAGTGTATTATATTATATGAAAACTATTAGGGTTGTAGTTTTTGGAGAAATTATGACTTAACCCTAGACTTGAAATTTGAGAAAATTGAAAGAGTTGGCATGTTAATTGGCATAAAGATTTAAGAACTTGATTATAAATTGAGCGAGTTTTTGGGTCTAGGTTTGACCTATAGTAATGTGGGTGTTGTTAGTTTCGGAATCTTATTGTGATTATTAATGTGGATAGATTGCTTTGAGTTGGAAGTACAATGAAAAGGGAAGGCTCAAGTCCCGAAGTGATTGTTCGATTATTTGAGGCAAGCGGATTTCTAAACCCTTGTTAAGTGTATGGAATTCATGTATTTTCTTGTAATAGGTGTTTGGGGGTAATGAGACTTGGTGATGGGTTTACTTGTCCACATTGATTAATTCTAATGATGAAAAACGGGTAATAAAAGGCAATGTGATTAATTATTTGTGTGTGATGTGTTGAGAATGGTTTGAAAGGCTTGTTGAATCATTGTTGATGTTGTATCATGATTGTGTTGTTGTGAATTGTGCAATTTTATGAAAATGGTCATTTCCTCATTATTTGTGTGAACATGTCATTTGCATTGTTCTGAGACATGGTTGTGACAAGTGTTATGTGAATTGAGAAAGAATAAGAAATTAAAGAGGATGTACCATTTCGAGGGACGTATCGCACACCGCGATGGATTCTATATTTCGAGGGACCTGTCACGCACCGTGACTGATACTATATTTCGATGGATGTATTGTACGCTGCGATGGTTACTATTATCGAGGGTCCTATCGCAGGCTGCGATGGATGCATGGACGCGGGTGTGTATAGTTAGGTCATACATGCATCACTATACTTGACATTGCATTACATCGCATTGCACATTTTTATCATTGATGCACTTGATCTTGTGTGTTGCTGATATTAGGAGTTCTTTTTTGTGGAACTTGTGATTGATGAATATTAAGTTTGTTGTTGAGGATATGTAATTTGTTAAAGTGATTGTTGTTGAGTTGGGTGCTATGTAAACTATGAACTGTTAGGTTGGGCTGGTTTTATGCAGGTTGTAGTTGTGGAGGTTCTGTTGGTGTGTAAGGAGTACCCGTATTTTATCCCCTTAGTTTGTGTTTAGAATTTTACTTGTTGAGTACCGTGTTGTTTGGTAGTCACCCCTTGCTTCTACATTTTTGTAGGTTACTAGCCCGGACCTTTGTGATATTTTCTCTTCTCCTTGTCTGAGGCTTCTTATGGAGGTTTGTGAGGTAGTTGCTTGTCATTACAGCGAACCTTCTTACACCTATTTATGATCTTTTTCTATTCTAGAAACAATGTCATTTGAGACTTGTGTTTTTGTTTTAAATCAATTGTAATACTTTAGAGGCTTGTAAACGTGACAACCAGATTTTGGGGGTATTGTTGAGTTTATTATAAATTTTCTGCATTTTATTGTAATGGTTGAGTTTTAAGCTGACTTGTCTTGGTGAATAAGACGAGTGCCATAACGTCCATTTTTGGGTCGTGACATCTACATCCCCTCCAATAGAGTACCTCAAATACTGCAATATCAATGCTGGAGTGATAACTATTATTATAAGAGAATTCACACAAAGGTAAGAACTTAGCCCAATGTCCTCCAAAATCAATCACACATGCCCTCAACATGCCTTTTAACACTTGAATAGTTCTCTCTGACTGCCCGTCTGTCTGTGGATGGAAGTTTGTACTAAAAGTGAGTTGTGTGCCCAATTCATCATGTAATTTCCTCCAAAACTTGGATGTAAATTGGGTAACATGATCTGAGATGATAGAGAGGGGCACCCCATGCAACCTCACTATCTCTTTTACATAAACTTTAGCCAATTGTTCAACATTATAATATATTCTTACCGAAATAAAATGGGCTAACTTAGTCAATCTATCAACTACTACCCAAATAGAATCAAACTTCCCCAAAGTCTTGGGAAGACCAACCACAAAATCCATGGCTATCATTTCCCACTTCCATTCCAGAATTGGCATTTTTTGACGCAAACCTGCAGGCCTTTGGTGTTCATATTTCACTTGTGGAGAATTTTGACACTTAGCTACAAACTTTGCTATATCATTCTTCATGCCTGGACACCAATAAATTTGCTTTAAATCTCGATACATCTTCGTCACACCCGAATGAATAGAATATCACGAACCATGAGATTCTGCTAACAATTCCTGAATCAAGTCATCTACTCTAGGTACACAGATTCTCCCTTTAAATTTGAGCACACCTTCCGCATCAAGAGTGATCTCTTGTGCCTTACCATTTGCAGTCTTCTTCTTAAGTTCATTCAAATTATCATCCTCAAATTGTTTAGCCTTGATCTCTTCAATGAATGTGGCCCTCACTTCAATGCTATCTAACACCCCACCTCTTTCTGAGATGCCAACTGCATGAACTTAGACTCCAAGGTGTGAATTTTCTTAGCCAAAGGTCGCTGGGTTACACTTAAGCAAGCTAAACTACCCATACTCACCGCTTTTCGACTCAAAGCATCTTCCACCACATTAGCCTTACCCGAATTTTATTGAATGGTGACATCATAATCTTTAAGTAACTCTATCTACCTTCGTTGTCTCAAATTCAGGTCCTTTTTAGTAAACACATGCTGCAAACTACGATGGTCAGTAAATACCTCACACTTGACACCATAGAGGTAATGTCGCCAGATCTTAAGAGAAAATACTACCACTGCCAACTCTAAATCATGTGTGGGATAGTTCCTCTCATGCACCTTCAATCGATGTGAGGCATAAGCTATAACATTCTTATCTTGCATCAACACAGCACCCAAATCAGAATGTTAAGAATCACAATAAAGAATAAAATCTTTACCTTCCACCGATAATGATAGAATAGGTGCGGTGGTCAAAAGAGTCTTGAGCTTTTGGAAGCTCTCCTCGCATTTTTTAGTCCATTCAAATGGGATCTCCTTTTTTTGTCAAATTAGTCAAGTGGCTGGCAATAGAACCAAAGTTCTTCACAAATCAACGCTAGTAGCTAGCGAGCCCCACAAAAATCCTAACTTTAGTCACAGAACTTGGTCGAACCCAATTCTTAACCGCCTCAATCTTTTGGGGATCTACCATTACCCCTTCTTTCGAAACTACATGCCCCAAAAATGCAACAGAAGTCAACCAAAATTCACACTTAGAGAATTTAGCATACACCCTTTGTTCCCCAAGAACACTTAGAACAATACAAAGATGGTCGGCATGCTCTTCCTCACTTTTCGAATAGACCAAAATATCATCCATAAAGACTATCACAAATGAGTCAAGAAATGGCTTGAACACCCCATTCATTAAACTCATAAAAACTGCAGGCGCATTAGTCAAGCCAAAAGACATAACTAAAAATTCATAGTACCCATAGCGTATTCTAAATGCCGTCTTGGGCACATCCTCAGGCCTAATTTTCAACTGATGGTAGCCAGACCTTAGATCAATCTTGGAGAAAACTGATGCACCTTGCAATTTTTCACGCCCCGAGCTACCCTCGAGACGCAGACATGAAACCTAGGATCACAAGTGAACCCAAGCTAACCCTGCTGGCATGACATGAGCATACTAAGAATAATAATAAATGATGTGGAAGCTAATCATAAGTAAATCTGAAATGAAGGGGAATACCCGTATACTAAAACTGAATATATCAAATCGGAGAGTTTAATACAAGAGATATATCAATCTCAAATACTAGGATAAATCTAACTATGTCTGAAAATAGCCTCTAACTGACTAGAAGTGTTTGGACATGCCCCAGCTAAGTCTAGCAAAACTGAAAGATAACATGACTATTATCCTCGAAGAATGAGGACTTACCACTGATGTTGTTGAACTGGAGATTGGGAAACGATCTAATCGTGATCTAGATGCTGAGAACCTGAACCTACATCACAAGAAGATGTAGCTCAGAGTATGCGTCAGTACTTGAAAGATACTGAGCATGCAGGATAGAGTAAACTAAAATAAGCATTTAACTGAACAAACAATAAAGCAAGAGTATAATCTGAACATGATATAGATACTGAATACTGGGCTAAGTGAATGCAATGACCAAATTTATAACATGCTCAGACTGAATACTGACTGTACGGAAATGTGGTCAATACAATGGAGTCTGACTGAACTGTGGGAGCTACTAATAACCGATAATAAAATTACATGAGCTAAATGTGGAGTCTGATGTATACGCCCCATCGAGAGGACCCAATACACCCGGCCAAAGGTGTAGAGGCATGCTGGCGTGATCACTAAAATGATGCTTACTGAGGGGACTTACAACCTATGTGGCTCGTAGTTCTAGGACTATATGGGTGACTGACCCTAGTCCAATTCGGTATTATGCTGCTTTCAATAGATTAAATGACTAACTCATTATGACTGAAATTTATGTAATGTACTAGATAGCTCAAAGCTGACATGCAAACTGAGAATGCACATTAGTATACCGATAATGACACATTCAAGACTGAGGCCTATATATCTAAATACTTAAATTGTCTGACCTACCATGTGTAATTCGGGAACTACAGAAATACATAACTAGGGTTTTGTAATTCATGCAAGAAATGAAGTAATAACATGATAATCTCATTTGGAACATGTAACTAACTAATTCATGATAATTTGGTGAAGTTTTAACAACCTTAGGTCAAGTTGATAATAGGGAATCAAGAATCTGACTAAAATCTAGGGACCTAATGGGCGAAAGGAATTGACTAGTGAAATCCCACATACCTGGTGATTAATTCCATGGAGAAATCTTTGGATTTTGGGGCTGGAATTGATGGAATCTTGCAGCTTTCTTGAACTAGGGTTTGGTCGCCTCTTTCTTCTCTCTAGCATTCTAATTTTCTAAGTGTGGATAAAAGATCTGACTTAGGTAAGTTCTAGTTATGTTTCTAGGCTAAAACTAATCAAAACCATGTAGTTTAGGGTTAAAATGATGTAGTTTAAAGGTCCAATGAAAAAGGAAAAGACCAAACCACCCCTTACTTAAGTTGCAGATGGGGATGACCACGGCCACTTCCACGAACTGTGAAAGGGACCACGAACTGTGAAAGGGACCACAGACCGTGAGACCGGTCGTGGTCCTTGGCCAGTGGTTGCTGATTTCTGAGATCCTGCCTACGAGCCGTACCACGGACCGTGAAGAGGACCACGGACCGTGAAGGTTCCCGTGGTCCTCACTTGGGCTGGTGGTCTGATGGCTCAGGTCTGGGGTTCTATTGGTTTGACTTCACGGACGCCCCCATGACCCTTCATAAGGACCATAGACCGTGAAGGTCCTCACTTAGACGTGGGGGTATGAGATCTATGCTTGAGGGCTACTGGTTTAGCCACTATGGACGCCACCACGGTCCATTGTCAAAACCATGGCCCATGAAGGGTCCCGTGGTCGGGCATCTGGGCCTGGTGAAGTTTAACTCCAGACCATGGCCAGGTCAATGGACCGTGAAAGTTGTCACGGTTCGTGAACCCTGTCGTGGTTCACTTGTTTCAGGTAAGTTTTTGTATTTTTTTTATGGGTTTGGTTTTCTAGGTGTTACAATATCTCCCCCTTGGGATCATTCGTCCTCGAATGAATACTAAAATAGCTGAAATGGAAGGGATGAGCTGCAACCTACCACTAAGCACAAAAAACTGATTTCTGACTGAACTAAGTTCCAAAAGCATGCTAATACACTGAAAATGCAAGTACAGACTAAAGAAACATGATACTAAGACTGATTTTACGCATGAATGACTAAAAAACTGAAGAGGAACTATTACCTCAAGATGGAGTGGAATCGGAAGGAAAGAGGTGAGAATACTTGGACTTCATGGCTCCTTCTGCTTCCCAAGTAGCTCCATGTATGGACTTACTCCTTCATAAAACCTTGACTGAAGCGACTTCTTTGTTTCTCAACTTTTTAACCTGACGATCAAGAATCTCAACTGGTACATCCTCATAAGAAAGACTAACTTTCATAGCCACACTTTTTAATGGCACTACGGATGCTAGATCACCCACACACTTTTTCAATAGTGAAATGTGGAAGACTGGATGCACTACTGCTAAATCTATTGGAAACTCTAACTCATAAGCCACTTTACCAATCCTTTTCAAGATCCGATAAGGGCCTACATATTTGGGACTGAGCTTTCTTTTCTTGCCAAATCTCATCACCCCCTTCATAGGTGACACCTTCAAGAAGACCCAATCATCCACTTGGAACTTTAGTTCCCTTCTCCTTACATCTGCATAACACTTCTAGGTACTCCGGGTTTTCTTAAGTCTATCTCTAATGAGTTTCCCTTTCTCCATAGCATCAAGAAGCGAATCTGGCCCTATCAAGGCTACTTCACCTACTTGCCCATACGAAGTCTCATAAGGGGTTATCTAAATATTGGAATGGTAGCTATTATTGTAGGCGAACTCTATAAGAGGAAGGTGATGATCCCAACTACCCTTGAAGTTGATCACGCAAGCTCTCAACATGTCCTCTAAGATCCGAATGGTATGCTTTGTTTGACCATTCATCTGTGGATGAAATGTTGTTCTAAGATTAACCTGAGTACCAAGACCTCTCTAAATTGACTTCCAGAAATGAGAGGTAAATTGAGGGCCTGTATCTGTGATGATAAACAAAGGAACCCCATGCAACCTGACTATCTCATTAATGTAAAGCTTGGCGTAGTCCTCTGTCGAACCTGTGGTCTTGACCGCTAAAAAGTGAGAAGACTTAGTGACTCTGTCAACTATCACCCAAATGGAGTCATGATGTCTGCAAGTACGAGGTAACCCTCTAATGAAATCATGTTCATCACTTCCTACTTCCAAGTAGGAATGTCGATCTATTAATTCATACCCCCTAGTTTCTGATGTTCTACCATCACTTGCTGACAATTGGGACACTTAACCACAAAGTCTGCTACATCCCTCTTCATGCCATTCCACCAAAAGACTTCCCGCAGATCACGGTACATCTTAGTGGCGCCTGGATGAATAGAATACCTAGAGTTATGGGATTCTGCAAAAATATGTTGTCTCAACTCGCCCACGTTAGGAACACATAATCGACCCTGATAGAAAAGCACACCATCTTCTCATTGGGAGAATACCTCTACCCTTTGTTGATGGACTGCACCCTTGAGTTCGAGCAATATCGGATCACTGTCTTTCTTTTGCTTAACCTCCAAAACCAATGAAGATTCTGATCTATTTCGAACTGTCACACCACCATTTGATATGCTCATAAGATGAATTCTTAAACGAGGAAGCCTGTGAACATCCTTTGCTAGCTCCTTTCTTCCTTGACATGTGCTACATTACCCATAGATAGTCTGCTAAGGGCATCTGCTACTACATTTGACTTACCCGGATGGTAATGCACACTCATGTCATAATCCTTGAGGAACTCAAGCCATCTTTTCTGGCGAAGATTCAACTATTTCTGGGTGAACACATACTGGAGGTTCTTATGGTCTGTGAACACATATACATGAATACCATACAAGTAGTGTCTCCAAATCTTGAGTGCAAACACCACTACTGCAAGCTCGAGGTCATGAGTCAGATAATTCTTCTCATGCACCTTAAGCTGTCTAGAAGCATAGGCTATAACCTTACCTCGCTGCATTAACACACAGCCCAGGCCGACTCTGGATGCATCACAATAAATCACATAACCGTTTGAACCCTCTGGTAGAGTCAAAATATGAGTTGTAGTCAACCTAGTTTTCAATTCTGCGAAGTTTTTCTCACAATCATATGACCATGGAAACTTGACCATCTTCTGAGTCAACCTAGTTAATGGTGAGGCTATGGATAAAAATCCTTCCATGAACCTTCTGTAATAACCCGCTAGACCCAAGAAACTTCTGATATATGTAGGAGAGGTAGGTATGGGCAATTGTTTTACTGCTTCTATTTTCTGGGAATCCACTCGGATCCCTTCGTTGGATACTATATGCCCAAGGAAAGCAACTGATTGTAACCAAAACTCGCACTTGTTAAATTGGCGAATACCTAGCGATCTTTGAGAGTTTACAGAACAACTGTCAAATGACTCACATGTTCTTTCTCATTCCTAGAGTAAATGAGGATATCATCAATAAAGACGATAACGAACAAGTCCAAATACTGCTTGAACACTCTGTTCATCAAATCCATGAAAAATGCAGGAGCATTGGTTAGTCCAAATGACATAACTACAAATTCATAATGACCGTACCAAGTTCTGAAGGCTATCTTCGGAATGTCACTATCTCTTACTTTGAGTTGATGATAACCCGATCTGAGGTCTATCTTTGAGAAATGACTAGCACCCTAAAGTTGGTCAAAAAAGTCATAAATCCTGGGGATGGGATACTTATTCTTGATTGTGACCTTGTTCAACTGCCTATAGTTAATGCACATTCTGAGAGAACCATCTTTCTTCTTCACGAACAACACCGGTGCACCTCATGGAGAAATACTAGGTCTGATGAAGCCCTTATCTAGAAGGTCTTTCAACTGCTCTTTCAATTCCTTAAGCTCAACTGGAGCCATCATGTATGGAGGAATAGAGATAGGCTGGGTATTTGGAAGGAGATCAATTCCAAAGTCGATTTCCCTTTCGGAAGGAACTCCGGAAAGATCTTCTGGAAACACTTCTGGAAATTCATTAACCACTGGAAATGACTCAAGAGTTGGGGTTTCGGAGCTTAAATCTGTAACCCAAACTAGATGATAGAGATAACCCTTAGAGATCATCTTTCTGGCCTTAAGTTAAGAAATTAATCGACCCATAGGCTCTAAGCTACTACCCTTCCATTCTAAGATTAGTTCGTCTGGAAACTGAAAACGAACAATCCTAGTTCTACAATCAACTAAGGCATAACAGGAACGTAAACAATCCATTCCTAGAATGACATCGAAGTCTACCATTTCTAACTCTATAAGATCTGCTGAGGTGACTTTCTGAGAGACTGTGACAGGGCAATATCTATATACCTGTCTAGCTATAACTGGGTCACCGACTAGAGTAGAGACTGAGAAGGGTTCTGAGAGAGTTTCTGAACTAACATCAAACTTAACTGCTATATAAGGAGTTACAAAGGAAAGAGTAGCCCTTGGATCTAACAAAGCATAAACATCGTGATCAAAGACTCATAAAGTACCAGTGACTACATCAGGAGAATCTTCCTGATCATGTCGAGCCTGAAGAACATAGAGCCTATTTTGGAGCTACCCATCACCGGTACCAGATAAGTTACCCTAATGAGTTGGGCAACTTGCTGGTGTTGCTGAAGTTGTCGACTGAGCTCTACCATTGCCTCCTTGACCCTGTTTAGAAGGACAATCCCTCAACCTGTGACCAGACTGACCACACCAAAAGCATCCTTCCTTTCCTTCAAGGCACTTGCCCAGATGGTTCTTACCACACTTAGGGTAAGTTGGGTAGGTTTTATTACCTATAACACTCCCCTGAGACTTAGAGCCTGATGTCGTACCTTTCTGATCTTGTCTGAACTTAGAGGACGGAACACTAGCTAATGAAGGTATTGGAGCTGAAAATTTATGATGACCCTGCAAGTGATTTCCACCACCCGACTTTTGTTGAGAATACTCATAGTTACCAGTCCTGGCCTTCTTGTTCTCCTTAGCCTGTTCCATAAGCTTATCACCCTCAACCTGCTGAGCATTAGTCATGAGCCTAGAAATGCTCATATTTTCCAGCAACATAGCATTTCTACACTCTGTCTTAACCAAGTCTGACACTCCATATAGAAACTTATTCATCTGAGCCTTGGAATCAGTAACCATGTGAGGAGCATACCTGGAGAGCTGGGTAAACTTAAGCCCATACTTTTGGACTGTCATACTACCTTTTCTTAAGTTCATAAATTCTTGAGCTTTTGCCTCCCTTAGCTCATTTTGGAAAAACCTATCCAGAGAGGTCTCACTAAAGCAATCCCAAGTGATACGAGTTACATATGTACCCCTGTTCTTTTTCCACTGAGTATACCAGATATGAGCTACATCATTAAGTTGGTAAGATACTAATTCAACCCAATCACTCCCATTTACCTGCATCACTTCAAAGATCTTCTTGACCTCATATTGAAAGTTCATTCGAACATTTCGAAAAAGTCACTTTGAGTCATTTTGTGGAGTCTTCTACAACTTCTAGTAACTTGTTTCAAGACTGGAGTTAGTGAGAATGAGAGTGAGGAGAATGTATTCATGAGTCTACTTTTTCATCATGAAATCATCCATAAACATGAGATCATGAACCTTGAATACATAATCCAATTCAAGGAAAGTTAGGTTCAAAGTCAAAGAAGTTAAGAGTCAAGTCTAGAAGTTAAGAACCAAGTCAAAGCAAAGTTTCTTAAAGTTTTCAAGAGTCTTTAACAATGTTTTAAATTCATTTTCAAGCCTCAAGTTTTCAAGTTAAGCAAAGAGTAAAGAGTTCAGTTCATTTCTCAAAAGATATTAGGGAACTAAGTATTCCCAAAGAAGTTTTTAAATGTTTTCACATTTAATAAGAAAGGAAACCTCGATTTCCAAATAGCCTTCGGGCTAGTTTTCAGAAAAGAGTAAATGCTTTCATAATTAAGCAAGAGCGGAAACTTTGATTTCCAAGACAACCTTTGATCTAAGTTTTTGAGCACTAATCTCAAATCACAGAAGAAGTATGTTTTTAAACATAAAGAACTAAGTATATTTTTGGGAGTAGTATTGAGCACCGATATGGGAACGCGAGTTCAGATAACTGAAGTCTCCATAAAAAATGTAGCCATCATGGGTTATGAAGGGTCATACTTTTTAGATGAATCCTTTTCACAATAGACTAGTGGATCCACTTAGTAAAGTTAGCTTCCTATATCACGGCAAGGTATAGGATGGGCCTCGGCAGCGTGAGGTAAAGCGTTGTATCATCACTATAGTTCTTAAGTGATGGTTATCGGTTAGAGAAACTCCCACAACAGTAGTAGCATGGTTCCTCAAGGGGTTCTGCTTAGTGTGAATGGGGGTATGGGACTTCATTCATGCATTGCACAAGTAGACTTTGAGAGGAAGCATGGTTTGTCTTTTTATGATATTATGTTTATGAATTGACAACATTTTTACACAGTTTTCTTTTTCTTTATATTGCACTTGTTTTAAACTGCTTTAAATTGAAATGAGTTCAGTTATGTTGAGTTGAGTAGAGCCAGGTAAGTTCTTCAGTTTCTTTTAGATTATTTTCAAGCTTATGTTATTCTTTAGAATTCCCTTTACATGCGCGTACATTCCACGTACTGAGCCATTTGGCCTGCATCTTTTCATGATGCAGACACAGGTATTCAGGATCATCAACAGGAGCTTCGTTGATATATCCGAGAGTTCGAATTAGCTATGGTGAGCCTCCCTGTTTCCGGAGGATTTCATTTAATTTTTAGTTTAGTCAGGATGTCGTGGGTCTTGTCCCGACTTCCATCTTTATCAGTTAGAGGCTTCATAGATAGTCAATATAGTTGAGGAGTCTGTATTATTCATTTATTTTATTAAATGTTTTAAATACTTAAGTTGCCTATTTTATGGCGAGTTGAATATATTATTTTATTCTAAGTTGTTCATTTGAGTTGAAGTTTTGAAAAGTTGAGTTTATTGAATTTTATTCAGTTTTAAGCTTTTGCATGCTTAAGTTAGTCTTCCGCTTGTAGTCGGCCAGGGTGATGGTTCGCTTGGGGACCAGCAATGGTCTTCGAGTGTCGGCCACGTCCAGGGTGTAGGCTCAGGTCGTGACATCCTCTACCTCCACAGCCTCGTTGATTACCTCTTTGCCCTCCTTGGTGTCCTTGTCAATGAGACAAATCTTCTCTATAGTTTCCTAGATAATCTCTAAACTATTTTCCATAGCAAGCAATCTGGTCTTTATGTCATCTGCATACTAAAGCAATTGAGTAGTAGAGTGTGTAAAGATCCTTGTTACTTTGATGGTTTCTGCCTTGGATTTCACGGATTCCTTCTTGTGCCATTTCTCACTAACTAGCACTTAACCCATGCTTGAAAATCTGTGAGTGTCATAGGTTGTAGACACTTCAACTTCAAATGGTTTAAACTTTAGAGAGATCTCCTAAAAGTCAAGAATCCTAGAGATAAGAAGACCATAACGTAGGCTAGCAGTAGCATTTGAGTTCTTTGCATTTTCTACCATGTATTCTTAAGACACATAGAGCAATTAATCATATATTTCTTAAGCAGACATTAGAGAACAAGCACATCACAGGTTTGAAACTTGGTTCTACCACATGTAGTTTTGGCCACTTCTAGAGACACTTTAAAATTTTCATTCCAGATGCCACTCATTTAGGGGACAATGTCAGAAAATATCGTACCAAACAGATCTTCGAATAACAATTCATTCATAAGAAACACGACTTTCATAACAAGAATTTCCAACTCAGCACTATCTATAAAGACTTGAGATTAGCATAAACAGATGAACAACTTCTTCATAAAACTTAAAACCATAGAGAGTAAAGAACAAAGCTAACTTCCAAGCATTGAGAAAGAGCTTACCGGTTAATGAGAATCCTTCAACTAAATAAGATTAACAACTCAGCCAGGAACTACAAGTTGATTTTTGAAAGCTTCAAACATGTCCATATGCTCAAAACCTCAAAACCTCAAAACCTTTGCATTTCCTTTGGAGGGGGAGATCCAAACACATCAGGATGCAACTTATTGGTATCCTTGTTCTTCTTGGAGGATGATATCTTCTCGGAGGAAAGAGATGGAGATTTAGAGGTGTCTTCTGAAGAATCAAAAGAAAGTGAATGAATGTCATGATCAACGGTTTCGGAAGATTGTTGAAGGCTCTTCTAAAACCCTTAATCATGAAATTCTTTCACTTACTTAGGATTCTTTGTAAGACATCTCTAACTGTCCATTTCTTTCCTTAAAGAAGAGACCATCCTTCATGAAGAAAAAGGATACCAAGAAATTATGTCCTAATGTGTCTGAATCTCTCTCTCCAAAGGACATGCAAAGTTTGTGAGGTGTTGAGCATAAGAACATGTATGAAACTTTTAAATATCAACCCATAAACCCTAATTGAATTGTTAATCTAAGTCGGTTAAAGGATTCTCATTGTCCAGTAGATACTTTTCTCAAGGCTCGGAGTTATCTTTTCTCTTAAGTCTCTATGGTTTTGAGTTTATGAAGAAGTTGTTTATTTTTTTAATGCTAATCTCTGAGTCTCTAATGATAGATGGAAACTCTAGTTACACAAATTTGTATTATTGTGAATAAATCATTATTCAAAAATATGCTTGGTACTAATTTTTTTGGCATTGTTCCCTACATGAATGACATCTACCCTAGAGATTTTGAAGTTTCTTTAGAAGTAGACAAAGCAGTTGTGGTTGAACCAGGCTCTGATCTTTTGGATACGTCCCTCTATCTCTATGTATCGAGAATCACATTATGACCCACATCACTAACAATTTGGTTCCCAAAATAGGTCTCTGATAAGCATTTCAACACATGATGTGTTTGTTCTTTATTATCTGTTTAAGAAATATAGCATTAATATGGCTAGGTGGTTTATGAAATTCATGGTTGAAAGTGCAGAGGACTCAAATTCTACTACTAGCCAACCCTATGGGCTTTTATCTCTAGGATTTTGGTGGACTATTTGGTCGAACTCTCTAAGTTTAAACAAGTTGAAGTTTCTTCAACCTATGACATTGCACCTTTTAAAGCATGGGTTATGTTCTAGTTGGTGAGAAATTACATAAGAAGGACTTTGTGAAATCCAAGGTAGAAATCATCAAGGTAACAATGATCTCCATTGACTCTCATGCTCAATTTCTTAAAAATGCAGATGATATCAGTACCTGGTTTCTTGTTATGGAATATTGTTTATATATGCTACAGGAAACTACAGAGAAGATTCTTCGTCTTCACAAGTACATATGAAGGCATGCTTCATATTCCCATGGATATGTTAAAACGAGAAGGGATCTCTATTCGGAATAAGTTGCTCAAGAAAGTCAACCCTCTCAAGGCTAGAGTTAGCTCCTCTAATACTGAGAATTACTTTCTCTCTTCTTAAATCTTACACCACTTCTCCAAGAATGTGGAACGTTCCTATAATACCTTATGTGGAAATGTTCTCAACACTCTTAAATACTTTCTCACTGATCATTAATCCTCCTCGTTTTCTATTTTTGGTGCTCATTTAAGATAATATTTTCATTGGGGTTTACCCCCAAATTTTTTTGTGGTTGTGTACTTTGAGGGTAATATGCTCTCTTAAAATTGTTATGTTGTTTGCTTTTGCCTATCGATGCATATTTTTTCAACTGTGTGTATCTATAATTCAATTATGGGTTTCTATTCTTCTTTTTTATCATACCAAAGGAGGACAAATCCCACAATTATCTTAGACGGGGAAACACACAAAAAGAGGGAGCTTCACATTCAAACAGGGATGTCTACTTTAAATTTGATCATTTTTATTTGTGTATCAATTGTCATCGTCAAGGGGGGAGGCATTGTTAGCTCTATATGTTTCTAATTTTATAAATAGCAATTAACCTAAGATATTCCTACTGAATTTTAAGTAAACAAAATACATAGATGATGGCATGTCAAGAAGATTACAAAAGAAATACATTATAGCAAACCAAGCTAACGAAAATCAAATCAGGGGAGTAAATTGGGGACCAATCAAATCTGCAAAAGGACAACTCATTAAATCTCAAAGGAAGCAAGAAGCAGTTAATGAAGAAATATTTTTGATTTCACCAGGATATATGCAAGCAAAGGTTAGAGGAGAATACCATTAAATCAACACATATGAAAAGTAAATTTCCGGCTATAAAAGGAGAATAAGATATGCAAAGAGATCAAATATGACTATCAGGAATGGGGAGAGATTATTGCACGTATGAACACATCTTACATTGACATGGAATCATCCTTGTCAATTATTGTATATTTGGATAGTATAGATATGAGAATATCTATATATGACATGATTAAATAATCTAGATATGAGAATATTGTCTAATATTTTTAATTAGGTAGTTAGGAGATTGTGTAATATATTATTATCTTCTTTCCTTATTTACATTAGCTGTAATAGTTATTTAATCCCGTCGACTTGAGGGAATGATCAATTAATTCAATTCCCACTATCTTTTTCTTTTCTTTTCTTCTTCTAATTTCTCATGGTATTAGAGATATTGGTTTTTTAGCCCTCTCTTTAAATGTTCTTCTATTAGAGATATTGGTCAACTGGTTGTTGAATCAACCATATCAGAAAACTGTCAAGTTTCATCTCGCTCTTTCTCCAATACTTCTTTTTCTGACAAAAAATGGTTCATAATGGATGGATCATCTAAATCTATCACTTTAACTGGAGTAAACTACAATGACTACCTCCAGTATCAAAAATCAAGGCAACAATCATCAATTTCTTGCACAATACAACTTTGATAATTCATTTGCTTATCACATAGTCTTTGTCTCAAGAACAATAGATTGTTGATTCTGGTGCTTCTGACCATATTTATGGTAATAGAAACACTTTCTCTACTCTTAATACCTCTTCTACACTCTCTACTGTTACTTTGTCAAATGAATCAAAGATGATTGAAGAAGGGATAGGTATAGCTCATATACCTTTAAAATCAGTCTTTTTTGCATCTGAATGTCCATATAATCTTATTTCCATTAGCAAATTAACAAAAAATCTGAAATGCACTCTAACCTTCTTTGATGATTCTGTTCTTGTGTAGGATCAGAGTATTGGATAGGTGATTGGAAAAGGACATGAGTCACAGGGATTGTACCTACTCTCCATCCCAAAACAACATGTTGCTTTCACTTCCGTTGTTTCTTCTGAAATTCTCCATAGTCAATTGATTCATCCAAGTCTCCTGAAATTTCAAAAGATAGTCCCCAGTTTATCTAGTTTATCTTTGTTAGAATGTGAGTCATGTCAGCTTGGTAAGCACACTCGTTCCTCTTTCCCAAAACATGTCAATAATAGAGCCACCTCTATGTGTGAAATCATTCATTCAGATATATGGGGTCCAAGTCGTGTCAGTTCTTCCTTGGGATTTCATTATTTTGTTACTTTTATTGATGACCATTTTCGATGCACATGGTTATTTTTAATGAAAAATAGATCTGAGTTATTCACTATCTTTTATAAATTTCATGTTGAAATCCACAATCAAATTGGTATTTCCATTAAGAAGTTAATCACTAATAATGCCCGAGAATACTTCTCTCTCTTCTTTTATGTCATCCCACGACATATTGCACTTGTTTTCTTGTGCACATACTCCTAAAAAAAATGGATTTCTGAGAGAAATAACAGACATCTAATTGAAACAGCTCAAACAATGCTCATTCACAATCATGTCCCTTTACGTTTTGGGGTGATGTTGTTATTACTGCTTGCTATTTGATCAATCGCATGCCTTCATCTATTTTGCAGTACCATAGTCCTCACTCGGTCCTTTTTCCGGACCAAAATTTGTTTCCTCTTCCTTCACGTGTGTTTGGTTGCACCTGTTTTGTTCATAACCTTACCCCTGGAAAAGATAAACTTTAGCACAATGCTTTTAAATGTGTCTTTCTTGGGTATTCTCGTCTACAAAAAGGTTACATATGCTTTGATCCCTCTACCAATAAGTACTTGATCTCTAAAGATGTTACTTTTTTCGGGACTTCTCCGTATTTTTCTCCTAATACAAAAAATCAAAAGGCCATAGCAGTCCTTTCCATTCCAACTATTCCAACCCGAGCTCCACCTCCAACTCTTAAGGTCTATTCCTGACGACCTTAACCTCCTGCTGAACTTGCTAATCCAGTTGGTATTTCTAACAATGATACATGTGCACAAAGAAATCTTTATGACTCATTACCTGCTCGAACAATGACTTCTGCTTTGGTCGAGCACTTATCCGATGATCTTCACATTGCTCTTCGCAAAGGTACTAGAACTATTGCCAATCAAACTCATGGTTATTCTTATTTAAGTTATCATAGTTTGCCACCTTCATATCATGCCTTCATTACTAGCTTATTATTAGTTAAATTTCCTAAGACTATAGAAAAATTATTGGTTCATCTAGGTTGGCGTCAAGCTATGATTGAGGAGATGACTGTTTTGCATGATAATGGTACTTGGGAACTTGTTCCTTTACCTGAAGGCAAAACCGCAGTTGGTTTTGATTGGGTATTCACAGTTAAGGTAGGTTTGGATGGAGCTATTGATTGTCTCAAAGCAAGACTGGTTGCTAAGGGATACACTCAGATTTATGGCATCGATTATGGAGATACTTTCTCACTAGTTACCGAGATGGCTTCTGTCCACCTTCTCATCTCTATGGCAGCAATGAATCATTGGCCCCTTTTTCAATGGGACATCAAAAATGCATGAAGAACTTACTAAAGAGGTATATATGGAGAAACCATCAGGGTTTGTTGGTCAGGAGGAGTCTAGACTAGTTTGTAAACTTCGTTGATCCCTCTATGGTCTCAAGCAGTTTCCTAGAGCATGGTTTGGTCATTTTTGAGTTGTTGTCCAACAGATTGGAATGATCCGAACAAAAGTTGATCACTCTGTATTCTATAGGCATTTATCTAGTGGTAAATATATCTTAGTAATTGTTTATGTTGATGATATTGTTATCACATGAGATGATTATGAAGGTATTGCTCAAGTCAAACAACACCTCTCAAGTGACTTTCATACAAAGGATTTGGACAAGTTGGAATACTTTCTGGGCATTGAAGTGGCACAATCTAGCCATGGTATTGCTATTACTCAAAAGAAAATTTGTCCTAGATATTTTGGAAGATGTTTGATATGTTGGATTGCAAACATGTGGACAGTCAAATGGATCCAAATACTAAACTTATTCCAGGACAGGGGGAGCCTCTAAAAGATCCTAGCAGATATTGGAGACTTGTTGGAAAACTCAACCATCTTACGATAACATGACCAGACATCTCATTTGTTGTTAGTGTAGTTCGCCAATTTTCGCAATCACCTTGTGATAGTCACTAGAATTCAGTGAGTCGCATCCTGCGATATATCAAAAGTTCTCCAGGACAAGGTTTATTATACGAAGATAAGGGACACACCAACATTGTCGGATATCCTAATGCAGATGGGGCAGGATCTCCTTCTGACAGATCATCCACTTCAGGTTATTGTGTTCTAGCTAATAGGAGGCAATCTAATATCTTGGAAAAGTAAAAAGCAAGTTTTGTAGATAGATCAAGCACAGAGGCAGAGTATCAAGCGATAGCACTAGCTATATGTGAGCTTATATGGTTGAGACAACTTTTCCAAGAATTGAAGATGGGAGAAGTTGAATCGATGACATTGATTTGTGATAACCAAGTTGTACTAAATATCTCTTCTAATGCAGTGTTTTATGAAAGGGTGAAGCACATTGAAATAGATTGTCACTTCATTCGGGAGAAGATTGAGTTTGGATACATCACCATAAGTTTTGTCATAACAAAAGATCTACTGGCGGATATTTTCACAAAATCACTCTGAGGATCTAGAATTGACAGTATTTGTGGCAAACTAGGAGCATATGCCTTATATGCTCCAGCTTGAGGGGGAGTGTTATTTATGGTATACTTGGATAGTGTAGATATGAGAATATATAAATATGGTATGTTTAAAAATCTAGATATGAGAATATTCCCTAATCTTCTTTAATTAGGCAGTTAGAAGATTGTGTAATATTTTATTATCTTCTTTCCTTATTTAAATTATCAGTAAAAGCTATTTAATCCCATCAATTTGAAGGAATGATTGTCACAACCCAGGCCGTCGTGATTGGCACCCACACTAACCCTCCGGTGGGAGAACCATTAATACAACTCAACTAAGTTGCCTTAACCAAAATACACATTTAAAGATACGGAAGCAGGTTTAAATGTCTAAGAAAAGGAAAATACGGAGTTCCCATAAACTCCAACAAAAGTCTAAAAACCAAATGTGGAAATAATGCCTAGAACCTGAAAGTCAATGTACCAAAAACTCTAACAAGGATCATAGGTCTAAGGAAATGGGTACAACCCAAACTAAACAAGAGAATAACTAAAGTACTAATCTAAGTCCAAATAAGATGGGCTGAGCAAAGGAGAACTCATGGCAGCCTGGAAGAAATGGTTCACCCTTGAATTCGATTGATCACTTATCTTCTAAACGAGGTCTATCAATAGTCGTTTGAAGATGCCCTGTACTCAACAAAGAAAGAGCAAGTGCAGTATCAGTACACAACCACAGTGTACTGGTAGGATTATGCGGCTATCCCACTAAGTGCAACATAAACAAGTAATTACAACATCATAAACATGCATACACTGAACATATACAATGTCAATATCATTTCAGGATTAATGTACAACTCCACATTCTCAACAATAAGTGTATGCCTAACAAGTCATTGGTCCTCTCATGGAACCCATACCCAAACATTTAGTGTACCAGATCGTGGTACCTGTTCCAAGTTAGTGTGTCGGATCGTGACACCCATTCCAATATTTATGTCGGTACGTGACATCCGATCCCAGTTAGTGTGTTGGAACGTGACACCCTCTCCATTCAACATACCACAATCACAATCACAATTTACATTCTCACAACCATACAATTAAGAGTTGATACATGGCATATAGTTATTCATTCATACTCATTTACTATTAGTGTGATCAATAATGCAACATTCGCATACATACATGCAATATAATGAAGTAAGTACAAACACATATCACACAACATAAAATCACAACAATCACCTACCTCGAACAAAGCTTGAATCCCTTAAGAAACTTGATTCTTCCCTTTCCGAATTCTTTCCACTTGTTCTTGGTCTACAAATAATCAATATAACGCAAAGATCAATAAACGAAACCTAATTACCCGGATTATAATCGAAATCATCAACCCTAGGTCAAACCCTTGATCCCCATACCCAGATTAGGGCTTTTTCCACCATAAATCCCAGATCAAAAACCCTCCCCCATCGATAATTACCCAAGAAACTAAGTTCTACCGATCGAAAAATGGACTCGGGGAGTGAAAACCTTACCTTTAGCCTCCAAAATGGTGAAAAACTGTCAAGAAAACACCTGCGGTCGTTCCTTAGCTCTCAAAGTCGAAACTTGCAGAATAAAATAGTTTTGGGGTTTATTTCTGACTTAAGTCGCGTTTATCCCACCACAACGGTCCTTACCTCGCTGTAGCAACCCCGCCCTGGCGGCAGAAATTCCGCCATAGCGGCTTGCATGGAACAGAGAGCTAATTAAAGAATTTTCAAACACCCATTTCACAATCACACCTTCCTCCCACGACACTCAGAAAATACCCGTTCACGCTAAGATCATTTTTGGGAGTTCTTTTTGCCCAAATTCAATTCTGTAAAATCGTACGGATTCCTTAACGTCTTAGTTATCTACTCATATGATCAAATTCACACTCATACCTCCCATTTGTTACCAGATTTCCCTAGACCTCACTGACTCTGATTTTTTCCAAATCTGGACTCGGTTGGGGAATTTTTGGATACTACCATAAAGTTTGTCGGTACAAAAATTTTCCCCGTTGGCTTTTTTATACCGATGGGAACCGGTCGTTACAATGATCAATTAATTCAATTCCCACTATCTCTTCTTTTTCTTCTTTTCTTCTTCTAATTTCTCAATCCTCAATCAAGGAAATTTTTACAAATTCTTGATTTAATGAAGTACCTTTGTATTTTCCTTATAGAGCAAAGAAAGAGTCCACAAAAACTTGCCCTAGTACTAGGAGAAGTTTGTGCACTTCACTTGAACTAGGCATATAGGGCTAACATAATCTATGCTTCTCTAAGGGCGCTTGAGTTTTAAGCTAATTAGTATCTTAGCAGATGTGATCATTAGTTTTTTTATTATAAAATAAATTTTATATACCAAGGAAATGTTTCTATACAGAATAAAAAATATTGAACTAGGCATCACCAAATCAGTAGAGCATGATCACATATCTAAAGTACTTATCTCAAACAAAAACTAAATCATGATCATAACACAACATTTAAAAAACTACTAGGAAGCAGGAACTATGGATAGTAATTGAGGTGGTCCAATCTTTGTACTAGTCCAGGCCTAATATGCCCATTGCAGAACACTTTACGGAGTGATATATCTAATTAGTAAAGTAGGGTCCCTTGCCTTCAATGGGAACTTTATTCTTCCTTTCAATCCATATGTGATAAACACGGGCAGCCAACACCATTCTATAAATTGTTGTCTTATTGTTTCTTCTCTTATCATGGTCAATGGCCCATTGTAGTTCTTGATTCCAATCCATAGGATCTTTTTGGATACCTAGGCACTTAAGTATTCCCAATTAAATAATTTTTTAACATGTGCAATACTTTACGCTTCAGTTACTTCCTAAGTTTATAATATAGAGTGTAGAAAATGCTATAATACTTTATTGGAATAGTCATAACATTTTACTCAAAAATTGGATTGATGCGAAATTGGTGGTGTTGGAAAGTAGATTCAAATACCTTTAATTGAATAGGTTATGGCTCACGTAACTCTTTATATTCTAAGAGATAGGGTCGTTTGAAGTTGACCCAAGTAGAATCTTACATCAAAACTTAATTCATAAGGAAACTTCAAGAACACTTATCAAGAACTTAAATCTTTAAATTTCAAGAACTAAATTACAATGAATAAATCATGATTGGCGTGTGGGTGGATGAACCCAACATTATGGAAGCTTACATACCTCTTAGGAATCAAACTCATGGCGAAAATCCGTAACAACTCTCAAGAATCTCGACGAACACCTTGATCCTTTCCTCTTTTTTCCTCTTCTCTTATTTTCTCTTCTTGAACTCTCAACTAAAACCCTAGGCGTATACTAAGATTATAAAACTGAACCTAATAGGATTAGACCCTCAAAACCTTACTAAAAATGAATTAAATCTGATTTGGTAAGGAAAAGACCAAAATACCCCATACTATTTTTGGGTAACTTTCTTTTACTGGACAACCTAACTTCAAAAAGGCATATCTCACTCATCCGAACTCGAAACTTAGCAAACTTGGTGGCGTTGGAAAGATAATTCAAAGACCTTTCATTAGATATCTGTATCCCACCTAACTCATCATGTACTAAGAGTTATGGTCATTTGAAGTTGACCCAAAACTCATAACTTGCAAAATTTTAGATTTTTCTATTTCCAATTTAGTTCTTTTTGGAGCTCAACGTGCTACATCTAGTGATTTTAACACTTGCGAAATTTTTAATTTCTTGGTAAAATCTCACTCACTACGAAGAACGGTTCGAGTCTTAGTTCGAAAATTTTATGAGTAACTAAGTAGAGATAATGAGAAGATTTCCTCCTTATTGCAAAATTTATACTCTTAGGCCATGGGTTTAGAATATCAACACTCTAGAGCTGTAATTTTAATCCTTTTTTGTCTCTTGATCCTTGCTTCTGGTGTATCTAATTACTTAGTGATGGTTAGGTCTAGTTTTTCGTAATTCTTGATACCATATTTTGTACTATTAAGGAAATCCAGTATTATATAGAATCATCATTTATTTTCAAAAATATACACTCTGTTTGAGATAGATAAAAAAAAAGTAAGACATGTAAATTGGAATGAATAAGTACCATTCCGATGAGGAAAATGTATTAAAGTTCACTGTGCTAAATAAATCAATCAAATTTCCATTTTTTTACTCTTTAATTTACTCCTAAATTCTATGCTAGCTTTCATGCTTACTAGAAAGAAGGTGTCATGTATTTCCCTAGCAATCTAATAAAAGTTAATATTCTTATACCTTAACTTATAAGCTTTCTTTAGTTAATATGATTTACAATAATAGGATCATAGCTTGGTGAACAATACGTCTAGATATGATTGAGATTAATTGATTGACTAATTAATATATAGACTGATTTTTATTTCACATGCCTACCATATGTATATGCTTGGGAATCTAATACTTGGATATGGACGAAAATGCAACTTCTAAAGTTTTTAGTTAGTGATAAAAAGTTACATGCTTAGACTTGGTTTCTACTTTTGAGATATTTTATTATCCATGATACTATATGTCAATCTATTAATCATATTCTTTTGTTTTTATTCTTTGGACAATTGTTATTGTTAAAGTTGATATTACTTCATAGAATTCTCTTAGAGGCATGTTACTTTGCAAAAATCAAATTCAATTAGTACATCATAAGATGATGTGGTTTAGTCAATATCATGAGGCCAATAGAAAATTAGATGGACTGCTTATCTTATTGAAGGAGGATTAAGAATAATTTTCCTAATATATAGAATCATGAGTAGTTATAAGCAAATCTACTCAGTGAATTAATTATGAGCAAAAGATTGACTAGTGAGTTTAGTAGCATAAATGATTCATATGGTTTGTAAAGATGTTGTATCCTAGTCTTGAACTAAAATAGAGAGTTTTATGCAGCAAGTACTTTATAGATTTTGTAAAATGTAGACTTCAGATAGAATTGAAACTTGAATGCTCGAATTCACGGGTTGAAAACTAGTAAACCAGCTGTTAGTATGTGGAGTGACACAAGATCTTCAACAAATACAATAAAACCTCATTAAATTTATACTCGATTAATCAATAACCTTTTTAAGATAATATTTTTCTCCGGTCCCAACTTGCGCCAATGGAAAAAAATCACTCATTCGATAAGATAATAAGATAATAAGATAATAAGATAATATATTTTATGATGACCCCTACATAAATATATGGTCCCATTAATTTTATAAATTAATAATTCGTTAAAAATACAAATATATCCAAGACAATTTAGTGAAACATGATTCTATTGTGTTCTATTTTTTTGTTAAAATTTAAATCTTGTTGAAGCTCATCTCTAACTTTCTTATTGCATCCAAAAGTTTCGGTGTTGTCTTTTTGAACTACACCATAAAATTGTGAAGAGTTATAAATGTAACAAGTGTTGCCTCACCGAAAACTTGTTCCAAAGGTATTGTATCATCTTCTACTTTACCATCAACATTATTTTTTTCAATGGTTTCCACAATTTCTTCTAAGCTCTGGACCTATGAACATGTATCATTTTCACCCGTCCAACAGGTTATTAACATCCATTTTATTGTGCAACCAAGATCATTAATCATGATCCCAAGTTCATGAATGACGTTTTCACAGGTGGATTCATTTAAATTCTCTGAGATTTCATCCCCAAACAAATTTTGTGGTGTCGAAACACTTTTTAAATTAATAAATATTAATTTATTGATAAAATAGTATCTCTAGAAAATAATAATATTTCATGGTCCCATCTTTATTAATTTTGTGAGGTTTTACTGAATATAGATTCCTCCAGCTAACATTTTCTCGGAGCTATATTCCATCCATGAAGACAAATTTAAAAATTAAAGCTTCGAAAAATGAAGAATCTAGTCGTTTGGTAGGCAGGATCGTCTCGACCATTAGGCCACTAAAGCAATCGTTTAGGGTCCCAAATGGAATGGTGTTTATTTAATTGTAATATTTCTTTTATGTGACTGCCTATTAATTTGCTGACTTATTTATATCATGATAATTATCATGAACCCACGTTACTATTTTTACATTTACCTTTTTTATTCCCCTTTCTATTTTTATTCTCTCGTTATATTAAAGTTTACTAAATGGTCAAAATTTTAGCATTTTGCAAAATCTATTGTTGTGTGTTAATAAAAAAATCAAATTTTTTTTTTTTTTGTATATTTCTAAAATTTCAAGTACTGCAACAAATCACTACTATTTTAATATCATTATATCAATGCCACTATTTCAATATCATTATATAAACTTTTAAATATTCTGAGCCACGTTTATTATTCTAAAACTTTATATTATATTACATTTTTTCATTTAAAACTTCCATTGTTTACATTCTTACTTCATAAAGTTTGCGCACATCCTACCTTCTCGAGACTCCACTTGTAGGATTACATTGAGTACTGTGAAACTCCACTAAATTAATACTCGATAAATTAATAATCTCTTTAAGATAATATTTTTCTATGGTTTCAACTTGGGCCAATGGAAATAATCACTCATTTTAATAAGATAATAACATAATATATTTTCAGAAGATCCCTATATAAATATATGGTCACAGTAATATTATAAATTACGAATTCTTTGAAAGACAAATATATGTAAGACAATTTAGTAAAATATGATTCTATTATTTTTTGATAAAAATTCAAATCTAGTTGAAAATCATCTCTAAGTTCTTTTATTGCATCCAAAAGTTTCGGTGTTGCCACAACTACAAATCTTTTTGAGTGCATGTGGAATGATCTCTTTTGTATTCACATAATACTTTACGTATTTGATATCATTGGTAATTTTGTGACACCTTTTAAATGAGAAGTCATTTATGGATATGGTTTTAATTTTTTTTATGTTGCTTATATATTTTATTCTCTCACTGTCGTACATCGAATATTTCTAGTAATTTTACAATGAATAATATTTGATTATTAAGAAACAATGAACACTATGTATAATAAATTTATTTTTACAATGAATCATAGAATTTGTGAATTTATTTTTACAATGAATCATACATATACATTGTACTTTATGAATTTATTATTTATACATATTCAATAAATATGATACATAAGTTAGTAAGATCCAATGATTTTAATGTATTCACTGTACTTTAAATATAATAAATTTATTTTTTATTTAAATATAATAAATTTATTTTTTATTTAAATTAAATAAATATGATACATAAATTAGTAAAATATAATGATTTTGATGTAATCAAAATTAACCTTCCTTGAATTTCAAAACACTCTTTAAAATTAATAAATATTAATTTATCAATTAAATAATATTTCTATAAAATAATAAAATTTTATGGTCCCGCTTATATTAATTTAGTGAGGGTTTACTATATGTTATAGTTATTCAATTTATATATGATTACTAAAAAAAATATAAGACCTCTCTATGAATTTGGCTTTAGACCCCTAAACTTGTTGAGACGGTCATGTTATGATACGTAATCTTGTCAAAAAGTCAAGAGAAGGTTTTGAGCTGAAAATTTAAGCAGCTAAATGTCCATCTGGGTAATGTGGAGATTTGATCTTTCATTTTGTTTTGGCTCTTATTTTTTTTCCAATAATATTTAACTTGTGTAGTAAATTGTCAATCCTGCCTAATATGACTAATAATTGCTTACTTACAAATCCAGAAGGCATAGTGAAGTTTATATACATCAACGCTAATTGAAACCTCTTTTTTTACACTAAGATATAAATTGGATAAGCTACCGGTGATAATGATGATGGTAATGATTTTTTTTATATAGATTGTCTCGACACTGCAGACTTGACTTTGTTAATTTTTTACATTAAGATATTAGTAATGCTTGTATTAGTTAAACTTGCATTAATTATACATGTATTATTTTTATGTATTGTTTGATTTGGTGTATGAAAAATAGCAATGTATTACATAAAAATATTTATTTACAAAGATCTTCACAAATATAGTGCAAAAGATGTAAAATGGATTTTGAGGAGTAATTGAGTCTTTAATCATGCTAATACATGCATTAAATTCTCTTGCATTTATAAAATCTATAAATTCATGATATTAATTAGTAATACACACATTAATACACAATAGAGTGTATAACTAGTGCAAGTTATACGTAGCATAAAAAATTTAGCAAACAAGGTATTGTTAATACACAAAACTAATACATGTATTATTTTTTACACTGTACCAAACGACCCTTAAGTATAGAAAATAAAAAGGTGTGAATTATGGATAATTACTCCTTATAAATTGACATGTGAAAAGTCTTTGTCGTAGTAAATTTCTCCGCACTGCGCTCTATTATGAAAACCTTATTAGATTTATGATTTAATTTTTTTATACCCAAAATTACGAATACTCACTAATTATATTTTAAGAAATCTGTATTTTTATTTAGTTTTTTCTTTTATAAAATAAAAAACTAAACAAATAAGTTAATAGATTCAACCCATATTTATTTTGTAAAATTTAAAAATTAAATTAACAACTAAAACATCATCAAATTTTCAAACATAACTATAATTGATTCTAAATAGAGTGTATTATTAATGCTTGTATTAGTTATGCTTGAATTAATTATACATAGAATATTTTTTATGCCTAGTTTACTTTGGTGTATTAAAAAATATGTATGTATAAAAATATTTATGTACAAAAGCATCTTCCACAATTATGGTTGAAAAGATGTAAAGCTGCATTTGAGGGGTAATTAGGTATTTATTCATGCTAATGCATGTATTAAACCTTTTGCATTACTAATACCTAGAAATTCATGGTATTAGTAGTACTCCTCAATACACAATGTGTGTAACTATTGCTTGCATTAGTTATACATATATATCATTAAAAACAAATATCAAACAAGGTATTACTAATACACAAAACTAATGCAAACATTATTTTTATTAATACATTCTACCAAACGACCTCCAAGTATATTAAAGTGTGTGATAAATGTATATCCACGAACAAAATTTGTATCATATGTTTAATACATTGTTATCTATAAAATATATTAAAATTGTATTATAAATATATTACAAGTGTCCAGTGAAAAAATATGTTATTGCAATCAAATATAAAAAAATTCTTAATAGAAAACATCTATGTAAGTTTTCCTTTATAATATGCAAATAATATTAATATTTGAATACACTGTTACTTAAAAATTAACTTAAAAACAAACTATAAATTATTTTTAAAATTCGAAAAATAACGCAAAATTGATTTTAAATTTTGATCGGTAAATATAAATTTTCAAATATGAATCAATTATTACCTTTGTCCCAATTTATGTGACACTTTTCATTTTTTGAGAGTCAAACAATTTAAGTTGGGACAAAGGACAAATATACTCTCGAACTATCATAAATAATATACAGATACCCTTCTGTTATGCAGTAAAGGAGCTAAGACAGTGGTAGCTATAGTAAACTGTTAGAATAGTTAGTTATAAGTCTGTTAGGAAAGTTGTTACAAGTTAGTTATTATTAATCATAGTTGATTTAAAGTAACTAGCCTAGTTAGATATTACCAAACTGCAATGTACTAGATATAGAGTAGATACTCATTTGTAAATGTATGAATGACTCTATGAGTTCAATATAGTTTCACATAGTTTTCTCTCAGAATCTCCATTATTGATTCTTCACTGCTGAAACTAACATGGTATCAGAGCTCAAGGTGACATTCTAAGTATCTCTATTTTCAGTGTAGCATAAGGCTCAAAGAAGAGTAGTTGCATTGTCATAGAAACAACGAATATCACAGTTCATTCAGATCTCTACAATGGTGGAAGTTACTGCTGCCATTAATTCAGTTGCAGGTTCTTCCTCAGGGATCGGTGGAGTTCACTTAGTCATAGATGTTCATCATCCTCTTCATCTGCAAGCTTGTGACAATCCAGGTAGTTCCTTAGTCTCAATCCAACTCACAGGATCTGAAAACTACTCTCTATAGAGCAGATCTATGAAAATTGGTCTTCTAGGTAAAGAAAAGTTAGGATTCATTACTGGTCAATGTTCTAAGGATAAATTCACAACTTCTATGCATGACTTGTGGGAAAATTGTAATGCCATAGTTCTATCATGGATTTTGATTTCTGTTAGTAGGGAGTTATTAAGTTGTATAGTCTATGCTAGTAGTGCTCAACAAGTATGGACTGATTTGAAGGAAAGGTTTGATAAGGTAGGTGGATATAGGATATTCTACCTGCACGAAGATATTTCTACACTCAGTCAAAGACTATTATCTATTTCCAGTTATTTCTCTAGACTTAAGGAGTTGTGGATGGAGTTTGACTCCCTTATGCCCTGTCCTGGAAGTGCGTGTGAGGTGTTTAAGACCTATGCAACACATTTCATACACCAACGAGGGATGCAATTTCCCTTAGGACTAATGAGTGTTACAATCAGTGTAGAAGTCAGATCATGATGTTGAATCCTTCTCTAGAGGTTAACAAGGCTTACTCTCTAGTTTTGGCCGAGGAGAGTTAGAGGATCCTTGGAAAATCCTATGATATAGGTAGTGATAGTTTTAGTCTGGTGAATGAGGTTATGACATTGTTCAGTAAAAACAAGGGTGTTATGCCTAGATCAAGTTTCAATCCCTACTCTGGATCTAACCCTCCTTCAAAGGATGGTCCTAGATCTTCTCAGAAATCATCCACACATAGTCATCTCTATTGTGACTACTGCAACTAGAAAGGTCATGTGAGATCTACTTGTTACAAACTCCATGGCTACCCTGTTGATTGGAAGGGAAAGAGAAGAACAACTAGTGGACTTTTTCCTGGAGCCAATTTTGCAGGGACTTCTACTGGTAATAGTCATCTTACGCAATATTCAACTCAGTCTGCTCAAGGGCCTAACAACAACTCACATGGAAGCACTCATTTCAGACCAACTGGTGGTGGTTTCCTTTCTACTACTTCTTTTCATGCCCCTATGTCTAAACACTATGATCCATAGATTTAGAAACATCCTAATTTCTCTCCACAACAATACCAGCAGTTTCTGAACATGTTAGATCAAGATAATGAGAAGGCAAAGCCAAAGGCCAACTATGATAACATGCTAGAATCAGGTATGAATCATTGTTCCTCTAAGATTACTGAGGCTGGTATATGGATTATTGACTCTGGAGCTTCTCAACATATGGTTCATAACATGACTCTGATGAATCAACACTCTTCATTACATAATTCCTCATGTAATAAGGTTCATTTTCCCAATGGTTCACTTGCTCATGTAGATTACATTGGTTCTTCTAAGGTCCTTGGAGGAACAGAGATTTATAATGTTCTGCATATTCCTGCATTTCAACACAATTTGTTGTCAGTTTCTAAACTGACTAAGGAGCAAAATTATCGTGTCCTCTTCTATCCTAAATTTTGTGTCATTCAAGACCTCTCAAGTGGGACTGTGAGGGGAATGGTAGACTAGAGAATGATCTATATGTTGTGAATGTTGATTGCTTGCTGAATAAGTCTCCTGCAGTACCTTTAAAGTCTACTCCACCTTGTATTCATGTGGCTCATACTGCCTCTACTCAGTCTTGTAATGTAGATATGTCTCTTTGGCATAAGAGATTAGGCCATGTACCTGTATCTACTATTAGAAACCTTAAATGTTTCAAGTCTATATCTTCTAGCTCTACCTCTATTTGTATTGTATGTCCTTTGGGTAAACAGTCCAGACGGTCATTTCCTTTGAGTAATTCTACTACTGCTGCTTGCTTTGACCTTCTACATGCTGATGTATGGGTTCCTTATCGAGTACCTACTCATGATTATAAGAGATACTTTCTTACTTTAGTTGATGACTTTTCCAGATACACATGGTTAATCTTACTTAATTCTAAGGCTGAGGTTATAGTAGCTTTTACCAATTTCTTTGCCATGGTTAGGAATATTTTTTCCACCACTATTGAAGTACTCAGAATTGACAATGGATGTTAGTTTTTCAACTCAAAAGTCACTTCTCTGCTACACACACTAGGCATTCTTCCTCAAGGTTCATGTACTTATACCCCTCAGCAGAATGGGGTTGTTGAAAGAAAACACAGACATATTCTAGATATGGCTAGGTCACTAAGGTTTTAGGCCAGTCTACCTCTCAGATTCTAGGGTGAATGTGTCACCACTAGTGTCTACTTAATTAATAAGCTTCCCTCTACTATGCTTTAGGGCAAGACTCCTCATGATTTACTATATCATATTCTCCGTGTTTTTGATCATTTAAGAGTGTTTGGCTGTCTTGTGTTTGCCACTGAGGTGCGAGGTGTTGACAAATTTGGCTCCAGAGCAATTTATGCTGTGTTACTTGGTTAAACTACTCTATAGAAGGGGTACAAGTTGTATGCTTTGACTACTAAGGATTTTTTTGTTAGTAGGGATGTTGTGTTTAAGGAGGAGGTTTTTCCCTTCAAACACATGAGTTCTTCTTGTTCCTCTTTATTCCTTGTACTATAGTTCCTAGATGAGCCTACATAGGTACTTACTGATGAGGCAGGTGGTGTTGTTACCCAAGTTGACGTTGATTCAGCTAAGGGTTCTTCAGTTGATACTCATACTACTCAGAATCTTTCTCCTATTGTTGAGGAAGTGTTGGTTGAGCCCTCTAACTCCTCAGGTGTTGTTCCTGCTATTGTTAGTGACAGTAGACCTTTGAGGAGATCTTCTATGTCCACAAAACCTCCTATTTGGCTTCATGATTTTCACACTTCTAAACCTAACTCCAGTTGTCTGTACCAGTGTCCAATCTTGTCTCCTAACTAATCTCACTGCTTCATATGGTGCTGTTTTAGCCTCTTATGCTACTATTTCTGAGCCTAGTACTTTTCTTGAGGCTTCTTCACAACCACAGTGGGTGGAGGCTATGAAGGTAGAGATTACTGCCTTAGAGGATAAACACACTTGGAGCCTAACTAAGTTACCACCTAGTAAACAATCCATTGACTGTAAATGGGTGTTTAAGGTCAAGTATTTAGCTTCAGGGGTTGTTGAGAGGTACAAAGCCTGATTAGTTGCCAAGGAATTTAATAAAAAAGAAGGTCTGGACTACATTGAAACTTTCTCTCATGTAGCTATGATGGTTACTATCATGTCAGTTTTGGCTGTCACTGCTGCCAAACATTGGTTTGTTTTTCAGATGGATGTGCACAATGTCTTCTTATAGGGTCATCTTGTTGAAAATGTTTATATGGTTGTGCCTTCTAGTTTTTGCGGACAGGATGGGTCTAACATTTTCTGCAAATTACACAAGTCTCTTTATGGACTCAAATAGGCACCTAGACAATGGAACTTGAAGTTGACTGAAGCATTAGTTTAGATGGGGTTTGTTCAAAGTCACCATGACTACTCTTTTTTCACTAAGAATGTTGGTGCAAAGCTGGTAATAGTCCTTGTAAATGTAGATGATCTACTTGTAACTGGAAGTTGTACTACCTTGATTGACAAGACCAGAAATGATCTGAAACTCAAGTTTAAGATGAAAGACTTGAGTGAGTTGAAGTTTTTTCATGGAATTGAGTTTGCTAGGTCTAAGGAGGGGTATGTACTGAATCAACTCAAATATGCACTGGAACTCATTTTTGATATGGGATTAAGTTGTGCAAGACCAGTGTATACACTACTAGATCCTAATGTAAGATTAACATCTATTGAATATGACACACACACACAAAAGGTTCAGAAGCTGCTATTATATATAAACCTTTCGAGAACATTGGAAGGTATCAAAGGCTAGTAGGGAGTCTATTATACCTAACCATGACCAGGGTAGACATCTCTTTTGCAGTTCAGGTTCTAAGTCAATTTATGCATGCCCCAAAAGAGTCTCTCATGGAAGCAACACATTGGGTGGTTAAGTACATTAAGGCATCTCCTGGATTAGGTCTGTTCATACCTGCACAAAGTTCAGAATTCCGAATCAGTAATACAGATTCTGAGAGAAAACTGTGTGAAACTATATTGAACTTATAGTGTCATTCATACATTTACAAATGAGTATCTACTTTATATATAATACATTGCATTTTGGTATTATCTAACTAGGTTAGCTACTTTAACAAAACTATGATTAATAATAACTAAGTTGTAACAACTTTCCTAACAGGATTATAACTAACTATTCTAATAATTTACTGCAGCTACCACTGTCTTAGCTCTTTTACTGCATAACACCCCTCCTCAAGTTGTTGCCTAAAATAGGTCTCTTACTCCCAGCTTGGACATCAAGAATGGATGTGAAGCTTTCCATAACCCTTTTGAAAGAAAATATGCCAGTTGGTATTTTGTTGAAACATGATGAGACTTAATCATTTTGTGTAGTAGCTTTTGTCTGACGAAGTGGCAATCAATCTCAAAGTGTTTAGCTCTTTCATGGAAGATACGATAGAATGCAATCTGAATTGTAGCCTTGCTGTCACAATGTAGATTCACTAGTTGCTTGATATTTATCCCCAACTCCTTAAACAAACCAGTAAGCCAAGTGATCTTTTCTACAGCTGAAGCCATGCTTCTGAATTTAGCTTCAGCAGAGCTTCTAGCCACTGTCTCTTGTTTTTTTGATTTCCAGGAAATGAGTGCATCTCCAAATTTCACAAGATAACATGTTACTGACCTCCTTGTTTGCAGACAATTGCCCCAGTCATAGTCACAATAAGTAGTAAGCAATTCTGGACTTTGTGCAGGCATGAACTGACCTAAACCAGGAGATGTTTTAATGTACTTAACAACCCTAAGTTCTGCTTCCATGCGAGACTCTTTTGGGGCATGCATAAATTGACTTAGAACCTGAACTGCAAAAGAGATGTCTACCCTGGTCATGGTTAGGTATAATAGCCTCCCTACTAGCCTTTGATACATTCTAATGATCTCAAAAGTTTTATCTATAATAGCAGCTTCTAAACCTTATGTGTGTATGTCATATTGAATAGATGTTAATCTTACATTAGGATCTAGTGGTGTATATACTAGTCTTGCACCACTTAATCCCATCTCAGAAATGAGTTCCACTGCATATTTGAGTTGATTCATTACATACCCCTCCTTGCACCTAGCAAACTCAATGCCAAGAAAAAACTTCATGTCACCCAAGTCTTTCATCTTAAACTTGAGTTTTAGATCATTTCTAGTCTTGTCAATCAGGGTAGTACAACTGCCAGTTAAAAGTAGATCATCAACATATACAAGGACTATTACCAGCTCTGCACAAACATTCTTAGTGAACAAAGAGTAGTCATAGTGACTTTGAACAAAACCCATCCGAACTAATGCTTCAGTCAACTTCAAGTTCCATTGTCTAGGTGCCTATTTGAGTCCATAAAGGGACTTGTGTAATATGAAAACAATGTTAAACCCCTCCTTTCTGCAAAAACCAGGAGGCACCACCATATAAACATATTCAACAAGATCACCTTGTAAGAAAGCATTGTGCATATCCATCTGAAAAACAAGCCAATGTTTGGCAACAACAACAGCCAAAACTGATTAAAGCCCTTGGCAACTAATCTGGCTTTGTACCTCTCAACAGCCCCTGAGGCTAAATACTTGATTTTAAATATCCATTTACAGCCAATGGGTTGTTTACAAAGTGGTAACTCTGTAAGGCTCCAAGTGTGGTTATCCTCTAAGGCAGCAATCTCTGCCTACATAGCCTCCACCCACTATGGTTGTGAAGAAACCTCAAGAAAAGTACTACGCTCAGAAATAGTAGCATAAGAGGCTAAAGCAACACCATAGGAAGATGTGAGATTAGTATAGGAGATATGATTAGAGATTAGGTAGAGACAACTGGAGGTAGGCTTAGAAGTGTTAAAATCATGAAGCCAAATAGGAGGTTTTGTGGACCTAGTATATCTCTTCAAAGGCCTATTGTCACTAATAATCAGGAACAACACCTGAGGAATTAACTGGCTCGGCCAGCACTTCCTCAACAACAAGAGAAAGATTATGAGTAGTACAAGTATCAACTGAAGCACCCTCAGCTGAATAAACATCAGTAGGGGTAACAACGCCACCGGTCTCATCAGTAAGTACCTCAATATGATCATCTAGGAACTTTAGTACAAGGAATAAAGAGGAACAATAAGAACTCATGTGTTTGAAAGGAAAAAACTCCTCCTTTAACACAACATCCCTACTAATAAAAAAATCCTTAGTAGTCAAAGCATAAAACTTGTACCCCTTCTGTAGAGTAGAATAACCAAGTAACACTGCAGTAATTGCTCTGGAGGTAAACTTGTCAACACTTCACACCTTAGTGGAAAACACAAGACAACCAAACACCCTTAAATGATCAAAAATAGGGGGAATATGATACCGTAAATCATGAGGAGTCTTGCCCTGAAGCACAGTGGAGGGAAGCCTGTTGATTAAGTTGACACTAGTGGTGACACATTCACCCCAGAATCTGAGAGGTAGACTGGCCTGAAACCTTAGTGACCTAGCCATATCTAGAATATGTAAATCTTTTCTTTCAACAACCTCATTCTGCTAAGGGGTATAAGTACAGGAACTTTGGTAAAGAATGCCTGGTGTGTAAGTAGAGAAGTGACTTGTGCATTGAAAAACTCACAACTATTGTCAGTTTTGAGTACTTTAATAGTGGTGGAAAAAATATTCCTAACCATGGCAAAGAAATTGGTTAAAGCTACTATAACCTCAGCCTTAGCATTAAGTACGATTAACCATGTGTATCTGGAAATATCATCAACTAAATTAAGAAATTATCTCTTATTATCATCAGTAGGTACTCGATAAGGATCCCATACATCAGCATGTAGAAGGTCAAAGCAAGCAGTAGTAGTAGAATTACTTAAAGGAAATGACAGTCTGGACTATTTTGCCAAAGGACATATAGTACAAATAGAGGTAGAGCTAGAGGAGATAGACATGACACAGTTAAGGTTTCTAATAGTAGATACAGGTACATGGCCTAATCCCTTATTCCAAAGAGACATATCTATAGTACAAGACTGAGTAGAGGTAGTATGAGACAAAGGAACACAGGCTGAAGTAGACTGCAAAGGCACTCCAGGAGACTTATTCAGCAGGTAATCAACATTCACAACATATAGATCATTCTCCATTCTACCAGTCCCCCTCATAGTTCCACTTGAGAGGTCCTAAAAAACACAAAATTTAGGATATAAAAGGACACGACAATTTAGCTCCTTAGTCAGTTTAGAAACTCACAACAAATTATGTTGAAATGCAGGAATATGCAGAACATTAGAAAACTCTATTTCTCTAAGGACCTTAGAAGAACCAATGTGAGCTACATTAGCAAGTGCACCATTGGCCAAATAAACCTTATTACATGAGGCATTATGTAATGAAGAGTGTTGATTCATCAGAGTCATGTTATGAACCATATGTTGAGAAGCTCCAGAGTCAATAATCCATGTATCAGCCTCAGTAATCTTAGAGGAACAATGCTTCATACTTGATGCCAGAATGCTATCACAGTGGGCCTTTGCCTTTGCCTTCTCATTCTCTTGATCTAACATGTTTAGGAGCTGCTGGTACTGTTGTGAAGAGAAATGAGGATGTTGTTGAACATGTGGATCATAGTGATTAGACATAGGGGCATGAGAAGGAGTAGTAGAGGGGAAACCACCACCAGTTGCCCTGAAAGAAGTGCTTCCATGTGGGATGTTCTTAAGTCCTTGAGCAGACTGAGTTGAATACTTCATAAGATGACTATTACCAGTAGAAGTCCCTGCAAAATTTTCTCCAGGAAAAAGTCTACTGGTTGTTCTCATCTTACCCTTCAAATCAGCAGGGTAGCCATGGAGTTTGTAACAAGTAGATCTCACATGACCTTTATAGATTAAGTAGTCACAATAGAGATGATTATTTGTGGATCATTTCTGATAAGATCTAGGACCATCTCCTGAAAGAGGGTTAGATCCAGAGTTGGGATTGAAACTTGATCTAGGCATAGCACCCTTGTTGTTACTAAAAAATGCCATAGTCTCATTCACCAGATTAGAATTATCACTACCTACAACATTAGAATTTCCAAGGATCCTATGACTGGGGTATTTTTTTATATACAAGGAGTTCAGTAACATGTTATCTTGTGAAATTTGGAGATGCACTCATTTCTGGGGGGGGGCGGATGAAAGGGGCTAGAAGCTCTAATGAAGCTGAATTCAGAAGCATGGAATGATATATAGGACAAATCACTTGGCTTATTGGTTTGTTTAAGGAGTTGGGGATAAATATCAAGCAACCACTGAATCTGTATTGTGACAGCAAGGCTACACTTCAGATTACATCCAATACTATATTTCATGAAAGAACTAAACACTTTGACATTTTTTGCCACTTTGTCAGACAAAAGCTACTACAAAAAATGATTAAGACTCATCATGTTTCAACAAAAGACCAACTGGAAGATCTGCTTACAAAAGGGTTATAAAAAGCTTCACATCTATTCTTAATGTCCAAGCTGGGAGTAAGAGACCTATTTCAGCCACCAGCTTGAGGAGGGGTGTTATGCAGTAAAGGAGCTAAGACAGTGGTAGATGCATTAAACTTTTAAAATAGTTAGTTATAAGTCTGTTAGGAAAGTTGTTACAAGTTAGTTATTATTAATCATAGTGGAGTTAAAGTAACTAGCCTAGTTAGCTAATACCAAAATTCAATGTACTATATATAGAGTGGATACTCATTTGTAAATGTATGAATGACTCTATGAGTTCAATATAGTATCACACAATTTTCTCTCAGAATCTCCATTATTGATTCTTCGTTGCTAAAACTAACACCTCTGTCATACTTTTGGGTAATTTGTGCCCCTGCCATCAAAAAACTAGAGCGTATGTACCCTTTACACTAACTTAAATGTTCTAGCTAACAATCCCACATAAATGTAGAATCTACTACTACTACGTACTGATGCTAGTAGAATGGAATCCCAGTTGTTGGGTATGCCTCCTCTCTAGATGTAAGGTCTTCCTAATTATTATATATAAATAAATACTCTTTTACAACAAACAAACAAAAAATTAAAGGACAAGAGTTGGATGGGACCCATAATAAGTATAATTTAATCTCACATAAGAACTTAGATAGATTACGTAAGCTAATGATAAATTTGTCTGAGAATTCTAGAAAATCAAAAGAGCGGCAGTAAGTTGAAAATCAAAAGCTATAAAATAAAGTTAAATAACAAACGAACCCTCAAGCTTACATAATAATTTTGAAACGCACACACGTTGATGATAACTTGTGTGCGTGTTCTCCTTTCTTATATCGTAATATTCCTACAGCAACATGTTTATAAGGATATTGCGCGTTTATTAGGGTAAGTTTAAACGTTATAATAAATTAATTAAATTTTGATTATGTGCATGTTTGATTTAATCATTTTTTATTTATTTTTTGAGGGATGAAATAGATTTTCTGTTACGATCCAAAATGTGTTAGAATTAGTGGCATCCTAGGTGGGCGAACCAACTCCAACTTATTTTAGTTGTTCAACTTATGCATTACCATAACAATCAATATTACAAAGAATTTGATTGTTGCTTTTTTCGGTAGAGAAAAATTGTAAATATTTGCAAAGTAATTGATTGATTCTCACAAATCTATCTCTTTAATATAATTAAGATAAATAAAATAATACATATTAAATTTGTACCGACAAGGATTCGTGTAATTAGTACTCCCTCTGTCCCTAATTACTTGTCCATTTTTTCCTTTTTTAGTTGTCACTAATCACTTGTCCATTTTGAAAAATCAAGAAAGGACAAAAAAAAATTCTCTATTATACCCTCAATTTATTACTTTGAAAAATGTAAAACTTCTTGAAAATCTTAAGTTTTTAATTCATCCACTTCATAATTAATAGGGGTAAAATGGTACACTCACTATATTAATTAATGTCTTCTTAATAGGTGTGTCAATTCAAAAGTAGACAAGTAATTAGGGACAGAGGGAGTACTTGGATAAGTGCGGAAATAATTTCTTAAAAATAAGGATAAATTATTTTAAAAAAAATAATTGAATCTTAATTTATTGAAGTAGAAGTAGAAGTAGACAAGCCTAAAACATATTTTCTATATTTATGTAATAATGATAATAATAAATAGAAAGAATTGATTCGACATAGTTGCATCGATCATGTGGAAAAGAAGGAAGGAGCAAGAATCGATGATTAGCTTGTGGGTGGTGAACAAGTGTTCACTGCACTGCCCTGCCTATTTTGATTTTATAGTATATCCTTGTGAACATATATCTATATAATTTGTTTTGATTGATATATAAGAAATGATAGTATAGTATACTCGTAATAGAAGGATATATTGATGGATAAGTTTGGAAGGTTAAAGCACTTGTTTGTGATGATTTTTGTGTCGCAGTTGGCCATATTTGTTGTAACTCCGGTGACAGAGGGTTAAAATTGCAGGTGCCAGTCACAGAGGCCAACCACGGCCTGTAGGTAGGACCACGAACCGTAGTGTGGACTGTGGATGGTCACCCCTAAGGTCTGCAGAGGCTGAGGACCACAGCCTGACCAACAGACCGTATGTCAGACCACGGTCCGTGGTTGGGGGCCCGTAGTTCACTGGCCCAAAAACAACCTACTGACCATGAACGACGGTAGTGCAGGATGGCCCGTCGTCCTAAACCACGGCCCGTGGGTATTAGGTCAGCAATTAAGTTCAAGGGTAGTTGGGTCATTTCTGAATTAATTAATTCCTATACTAGGTCATTTTACCCTGCACTAAGACCCCTATATAAGTGATTTCAAACCCCAAATTAGCCCATTCACTTCATTTTCTCCAAATTCACCAAAAAGAAGAAATCTCCAATAATTCTCTCTCTAGAAAGCTTGAAGAAGAAGGATTCAACCTAGGGTTTCAAGTCAAGTCTCAATTCCTCCATTGAAGATTAGCAATTGGATTCAAGGTATGATAGTTTTCATCCATGGATTCCTTCCATTCATGGATTTCCCAAATTCTCCTATTTTCAAAGTTAGAAATCCTCAATGGAGTTAAGGTTTTCTTCAATTGTCATGGGTTCTTTTGATTATTGATTTAAATGATTGAATTATGATCTCTTATGCGTAAATTTATGAAATACTATGATTTTATGAAGATTTCCCCATGAACCCATGAAATCCCCATGTTTTCAAGTTATGATCATATGATGTGGGATTTTGATTATAAAGAAAGAGTTTTATGAAATTGAGCATGTATTGATAGAGTTACATGAATTTATGATGAAATCCATAACTAACCCATATTTTCTAAAGGTTGATGATTGAAAGTGGGTTTTGAACCTTGAAAGGTAAATTATGGAATTATGCATGTTCTTATGAAACCTATGCAAATGTTTTAAGGATGCTTTGAGAGTAAAGTATCAATGATGATGTTGTTGTTGTGTTATTGAAAGGATTTTCTCATAAACACATGAAAGCATGATTTGAAGGTTTTCTCACATAATAAGGATTCTAAGGTTGAAAGGTCTTCTCACCTAATTGAATCAAAGAGTTATCCTAATGAAACCTAGCTTGGATTGGTTATTGAATGATATTTTTCCATGGATGATGACTTAGCTTGGATTGGCAAGATGACGTGCCTTTCCATGGATAATACGAAAAAGTAATAAATGACTATTATGTGGGATTTATGGTTAGCACCGAGAGGATATTGAGATGGAAGCTCTCATGTTAGTAGAGGTCGGGTTTCTAGAAGCGATCTCCTTATCCCTTACCTATGTGCCCCCTTAGGATGATTGTCTAGATAGACATTAGCTAGTGGATCCACCTAAGCTAGAAGTTCATGGTCCTTACCTTGGCAAGTAGGACAACGTTATTTGGTGTAGGAGACACCGGGGGATCATGTTATAGCTCACATGGTATCTATGGCGGTTAAGGCTAATCCCCCACAATAATAATGAACTAAGGTTACTTCAAGAAGTATAACATATGTTTTCAAAGACTTTAATGATGTTAGCTTGCATTTACCATGTTTTATGACTTATGTTTTCTAACCCTTTTATATCATGTTTTAGCTTGGTCAATTGCATGTCATGAAATATCCTCCCTTTAGCATGATTTAAATATTTTATGCATATCTATCATACTTGGTACATTGTGTTTTACTAACGCATACTCTTACCTACATTTCCCTAAATTTAAGGTCTGACAGTCAGGTTTCTAAGTTTTGTGGCTAGTGGTTGATTACGAGGTTCCCGAGCTTTGGTGAGTCCTCATGCTTCGAGTATGGGTTTTCATTATTTCAGTTTAATTCTTGTATTTTAGTTTTGGACATGATGTATGGGATAGGCCCAATTTCATTCTATTGTACTAGATGGCTAATGAGACAAGTGTTTTAGACTTCCGCTTTTATTTTATAAAACTATTGGACTTGGACTATTATTTTACTTCTATTGTTCTATTTCTTATGTTATGAATGCCAAGTGGCTTGTATGGAGTCTTTTGGGGTCCTATATGCCATGTTACATCTGGGGGTACCCCTGGTTCGTGACAAACTTAGTAATTAGAGCACAAGGTTTAGAATGGTCCTAGGATGTCTCATAAGCCACGCCGATTAGAGTCTTGTTCATGAGTGTGAAGCGCTCCATATTTATGAATGAGAGGCTACAAGGTGATTAGGAAACTCCACTTCTTTCATTACACTAAAGTCGAGCGATATAGTTTAACTCTATAGGTCTCTCTCCAAATACTTATATGATGTTCTACAGGATATGGCTACTAAAAGAGCTTATGCTAGAAGAAATGTGAGGGAGAATATGGAACAAGAAGCTTCTCCCTAAGATCCTCAAGTTTCGGTCGATCCTTTGGCCAAGCAAGTGGCTAATGTAGAGTTTAGGGCTGCTTTTCAAATGTTGGCTCAAGCTGTGACGGCCCAAGACAATAAGGTGGTTGCGGTTCCCGTGAACCCAAATGTGGGTATGGAGGCATCTAAGTAAGGGACTTCACTAGGAAGAATCCTCTGGAATTTCATGGTTCTAAGGTTGAGGAAGATCCTCAAGAGTTCATTGATGAGATCTACAAGGTCTTGATGATCATGGGAGTGACGCCAGTGGAAAAGGCGGAGTTGACTGCTTACCAACTTAAGGGTGTAGCTCAAATTTGCTATAAACAATGGAAAGAAGGGAGACGGGAAGATGTGGGTCCTCTTGATTGGGAGAAGTTTAAAGTCCCTATCCTTGATAGGTTTTTCCCCTTGAGATGAGGGTGCTTGAGTTCATTAACCTTCGACAAGGGAGTATGAGATTGAAGGAATATGCTCTAAAGCTCACACAATTGTCTAAATATGCTACAACAATGGTTGCCGATTCAAGGGCAAGGATGAGTAAGTTTTTTTGGGGTATGTCTGAAATGGTGGTTAAAGAGTGCCGAACGGCATGCTCATTAATGACATGGACATCTCTCGTCTCATGGTTCAAGCACAATAGATTGAAGAGGAGAAACTTAAGGAAAAGTCTAGGGATACAAAGAGGGATAAAACCAGTGATGGTAATTCCTCTCATGCAAGGTCTGATGGACATGGTCATCCTAGATTTCGACAAAGGTTTTTCGGTTAAGGTTCCTCCAATGCTCCTCCTAATTTCAACAAATATAGGGTGTCTAACTCTAATCCTCAAGGAGGTAATGGCAGTGGATCTTCATTTCCCATGTCTACTTGTACTAGGTGTGGAAAGAAGCACGAGGGTAAGTGCCTAGCCGGCAAGGATGGTTGCTTTAGTTGTGGTAAGAGTGGTCATAAAATGAGGAATTGCCCGATGCTTACTGGTAAAGAAAGAAAGGGAAAGCAAGCCCTCCCTCTATATAAATATTTTATGCATATCTATCATACTTGGTATATTGTTTTGTACTAACACATACTTTTGCCTACTTTTCCTCAAATGTAGGGTCCGACAATCAGGTTTCTCAGTTCTGTGGCTAGTGGTTGATTACGAGGTTCCCAAGCTTTGGTGAGTCCTCATGCTTCGAGAAAGGGTTTTCATTGTTTCAGTTTACTTATTGTATTTCAATTTTGGACATGATGTATGGGCTAGGCCCAATTTCATTCTATTGTAATAGATGACTAATGAGACAAGTGTTTTAGACTTGCGCTTTTCTTTTATAAAACAATTGGACTTGGACTATTGTTTTATTTTTATTATTCTATTTATCATGTTATGAATGCTAAGTGGCTTGTATGGGGTATTTTGGGGTCCTATAAGCCATGTTACATCTAGGGGGTACCCCTGGGTCGTGACAGGGCTTCACTTTCGCGAAGGTTGCAGAAGTGAACTTCCTTTAGCAATCGCTATGGTCAGGCCACCTGGCCCTTTGCTTTTACGATCAAACCTTCACTTTTGTGAAGGTCATGAAAGTGACTAACCCTTCGCGAACGCTAGGTATTACAAATCCCAGGCACCAGAAAAATCAGTCAACACTCAAAACATCAAAATGACCCTCAAATTTGATTGGAATCTCGTACACACAAACCATATATGAAATTTCACTAAACTCGGTGTTTCAGACTTAATGGAACCATCGAAATACGAATATGAGGTCTCCTTGACCTAAAAATTATGGAAGTCTAAAAAAATGAACATAACGCATAAAAAGGCTAAATCAATCTTGAGACCTCTGAAAATTCAACCAAGACCTCAGCGAGGCATAAAATCATTCCCTGAATCCATGAAACTCTTAGAATTCTAATCTGAGCATTCGAACCCCAAATTTTAACTAAAGTTAACCGAAAGGCTAAAATTTTATAAAGTCCGAACTTAGGAGCTCAAAATCCTCAAAAAGACTCTGAATCTAAAACTGGCAGTTCTATTAGACCAAATTCCATATTCCAGAACTCATGAAATCGACAAAATTCGGTTCCAACACTCAAAACTCCAAAAGACACCAAAAACTACTTTTTAACAATTTTACTTTTGAAACCAAAAACTTACATAATTCACAATTTTTACTCAAAGTTTGAAATCAATCTCAAAACAATCAGAAATAATTCCGGGTCAATATTAGGAGGGGTAAAATGATAATTTTTGAAAAATTTCCAAAATGACCTTCCGGATCATTATAGAAAATATATATAATGATAATTTATGGGGGTGATTGTCAGTAGTGATCTATGTTTGTTATGGTAATGACGTTTGATGGCGATGCTTGTAAATAGTGGCTAGTAGTGATGACAAGTGGTTGCAGTGATGGGCAACAATGGTTTGGTTGAGGATAACAATTGTAAACCTTATCTAAAAATATTTTCCAAACAAAACTAAGTCACAGTTAAGGATTCTTTGGACAATAAATTGTCATTAAATAAGCAGTAGGGACAAAAGTTAAAGATCATCAATTTGTGGAATAAAAATTAAAAACTTCCAAAATAGGGTAGTCCATGCAAGAACTTGGACCGTAGGACTTTATAACAAATATTATTTATCCAAACCTGTTCGGATCCACGAAGTTATTGTAACATAAAAAACCAACACATTTTAGTGATTAAAATATGAATAATTTAAAATTAAGATATCTATGAAGTGAAAATAAATGAGGATTTAGTAATATCGTGTGTATGACCTACAAATTTAGTTATGTAGAGGTATAATAGGAAAAGTAATTATTTTTTACAATATAAATGCACATGACTATCTTTTATTTTCATAATATTTGGAGTTTTAAATTTAAATAAAAAATATTATCAATTTTACATATTTTTACATTTTTATCTAATAAAAGATATTTAACAATTTGAATATCAAATGAATTTTTTTAATGAGTTTGTTGTGTATTTTAGATTTTTTCATTTTGATATTTAGTTTTTTTTGGTTGTTTTTTTTTTTAGTATAATATATTATATATCATCTAAATTATTTACATTTTTATTATTAAGTTAATTCTATCTCTGAAGATTTTAAATGGCAAGAAAGGAATAAATGAGAAATATAGTGAAAAGATGTGAAAAGAAAAATAGTAGCACCATTTTCTTAGATTTTATCAGCACATTTTTATCGGTTACTTAGAAAATTAAACTCAAAATTTCAGAACCAGCGGGAAAAATTCCCTTGACTTTTTCCCTCTTTTTCTCAAAGGGCTAAATTATTTCTCCCCAACTCACAAAATTTTAGGGTTTAACATAATCAATTCCCTCTCTTCATCATCTTCTCTATAGAGTAAGTTTTTGCAATCCAAACTGAAAAGGTTAACAACTTATGATTCTCTTTTATCTTTTATCTCTTGTAGAGTTCGTATCTAAAATGCTTTGCAATATGCTTGTCAATCTATCCATTATTAAAAGTATTGGGTTATATTTTGGTTCAAATTTTTGTGGGTTCCTTTGTTTCGATGTCTAATTGTTAATCTTATCATGTTAAGATTCATCATTGTTATTTTTGAAAAGGATTGTGTGCTCTTTAAAAAGAGGGTCTCTAGTAAGAGATTGTATATTTATATAATAGATCTTAGGGTATGAAAGTTTTTATTTTCTAGTTACAAGATTTCAACTCAAGGGAGAACTTTCTTGCAGACTCATTTGATTCCTTTGGGTAAATATTCATGAACTGAAATCACTAAAGGGGTTGCATCTATAGGGCATTCTTGTATGAAATCTCTGGATTTCTTTGTCAATTAATGAATTACAATATTAATGGGCCTTGTCCTGATGGTTGGAGTCTTGGAAAGAAACTTATTATCATTAGTTGCGAGTCTTTGCAAAGAAAAAGATGCTTTGCAAAGATAATTTCAAAGGTTGGTATGCTTTCTTTTCATGATTCGCCTTCAAAAAATTATAGTGGAAAGATTTATGGTTAGAGTGGTATTGGTTGCAAGAATTTATCTTGCTTGAATGTTAAGAAACTTATTACAGATTGTGTTGGTTGTTTTTATATAGTAAGTAGTGGGGTTATGATATTCGGAGATATGTTAAGGATAGTAGGGGGGAGAATAATCTTTTAATTGATCATGTGTTAGCAATGTTGGAAATGGTGGAGGAATTAGAATTGAATTTGATATTGGTAGGGGATCTGGTAAATTTGAAGCTAGAATTGTTGAAAGGAATATGACTATATGAATGTTCTCCTACATTTGAATGTCACTCCACCATTTAATGAATTCATTGCTACAAGGACCTTGTCCCATTGTATTTACGTTTAGATCACCGGTTTCTCTTTCACGATAATGTATTTGATTTGGTTCATGAGGGAAATGTATTAGATGTTAGCAACAGCAGACGCCTTGAGAAATTAGAGCTTTTAGTCTTGACATTGATAGAGTTTTGAGGGCTAGTGCATTGTTTTGATTGGATAATTTATGTTATTCCAGTGAAGACAAGAAAAATATATTAACTAAATTAATCGAAAGTTTTAGGTATCATGGTAAAAACTCATTTGAGTCTTTCCTTTTTAAGGGGCATGCAAAATCCAAAGTAGATAAATAAAAGTGAACAGAGGGAATACTTTCCACCATTTCTTTTGTTTCTCTTACCCTCCCTTCTTTTCTTTCTTATGACTTATCGGTAAAGAATTTTGAGTTTGTTGTGCAGACATACGTGCTGCCTTAGCCTTCGAAATCTAGTGGTTGCACACACACCAATGCTCGCCCTATCAAATATTCCATTCAATCATCATTGGCTCAAATTCACCACCTCCACAAACCCACCAACCGGAAAGAAAAAATCCCAAAAAAAGGAACCAATATATTTGGAAAACAAGTAATTTCTATGCCAAATGGAGGTATACTTTTTCATCAAATGATTTGATTTGTTAACTCCATTGCAGTTATAACTATAAGGAAAGAAAGGTATTAATTTCCAGTCATTTGGTGCTAGAATATTTGAATGCATCGAGTACAAAAAAAGATTTTACAAGAGTCAGTTTCAATGTTAGAATTTATGGGCACACTGCTAATTAACAACTATGGTAGTTACACTTACAATATATTTCAAGAGCTCTCAATCGTTAGTGGCAGGAAGTTCACTCTATCATATACTATTTATGAGTTCTCACACATAGTTTTAACCATCAATTCGGTAACAATAAAAAAAACTTGAACTATCAAATCACTCAGCCTATCATAGCTTTTTTGTCTTGAAGTTGAAATGATTCAGTTTCCCTATATTGACTTATTCTAATCATTAAAATATATACTCCTTAAAATTTGATTGTATGTCTATTTCTTCTATTTTTTCTTTTGGTCTGTATTTAGCAATTATAATTTGATATCTCTACATTTTGATACATTTAAAAAAATTCCAAGTTCTCTATAGATAAATGTTGTTCTCTTAGACAAGAACTATTCTTTGACCAACATTAATTCATGAAGAGAAATTATTATCTTGAGCAGACCTATTGCTAAATTTAAGTTTGTCCCCTTCACTTTCTTCCTTGAGAGACCCCCATCCCACCCCAAAGACAAGTATCATTAGCATTGTGCTAATGAAAAAAATAAATGTTCCGAGCAATTCAGTGATGTCTAACATTTTTATTTTTGGTTATATTACTAACCCTTCATAGTTGCATATAAACCAGATATGTGAAGGTACCTATTTTGTCCATATGCATAATTTGAACCTTAATATGAAAGAATAGGTGTTTTGATCTACACCTTTGGAATCTAATGGTATTCTATGTAATATGTGAAATTTATAACCAACGGGAATGATCTGAATGATCAAAAGAGAGGCTATTATCTCTCTTATATTCTCTCTGTTTTGTTTTTGAACTTCTTGACTCGGTTGTTTGTTATAATACAACAAAATAAATCTAAATTATCAATTATTTTAGTCTTTATCTCGAGCCTTACAGACGTATGTGTAAATATCTATGTATGTTCTGTAATTGTTTTGATTTTAGGTAGTACTTTAAACTGACTATGCTTTTCATCTGTGATTTCTCTAGAACTAGGAAAAGTTGTGGCAAGACTGGAGGAAAAGGTCTTGAAAAAATGAATAAGTATGTGAGTAGCAAAATAAAATAGAGATCTCAAATGATAAAGGAAGGCCAACTAAGCCAATTCAATAGGAAAAACTATCCAATGAGTGGGAAATCATTTTCAGAAATTTTATTTCGCTTTCAAACATGTGGAAGGAACTCACATGGGAGGGCAAAGATGCAACACTAATTAGGTCTCACATAAGGGTTTTATGCTCTTATAAAAAAAATTATTGATAGTGATTAAATTGAGTTCATTTCTTTTGGTTTCTACTATTATTCATCCATCTATTCTTTTTTGGCGAACTCCTTGGCAATATCTATTTCCATCGATATCTAGTAGTAAGTCCACTCATGGTCTCTTTTGCTTTCTTATTTAAGATTCCTACTTTCTATTTTTGAAAAAAAATAACAAGAATTTATTACCAGAGAAACTAGCAAACTAGAAAACAAATATCTAGTATATCATATCAACTACTGACTATTCAAACTACGATTAAGGTTATATATTCATCTCTTCAATCTTCCTTCCTAAACTCTTCCTCATGGATCCTCTAAAAAAGACTTTTTGCAGAATCCTCCAAAGAAGATAACAACTTCAGGATAAAAACTTTTAAAATCAAAGGCAATGTTATACCTCTTAATTAAAATATTGTAAACTTATGCTACGAAAACCATTCTATAAATTGCATCAGATGTCTTTCCTTTAGCATGTATCTATGCCTATTCAAACTCTAAATCCTATTCAAATGCCTATGTAAGCATTCCTTGCTAGTGGAAAATCTTACTCCATATGGCTTTAGAAAACTCACACATAAATTGCAATTACTTTTGGTGATGAAGAACAAATCTTTTGAATTTCAAGCTTTTTGTAAACTTGTGGGGCACAGTAGTTATGATTCCTGATTTTTAACAGACTTTACTTTGTAGACACAACATCTAACTATATAACTCAAATTGTCTCTTCTTCCTCATTTTTTCTTACAATTGTAAAGTGAGAGTACAATGGTTTATGAAAAAAAATAAAAAATATAGCATATAAGTTCAAATGAAGTGCATGCGCAGGATTCTCCTAATACTAGGACTGGTTTTTAATGACTCGCTCTTTACTAAAAAAATAACACCCAAGGGTGTTTTATTTGATCAGGTAATATTAATGATTCATTGATTGAGGATGATTGTAAATTGCATGTCAATATCAAATGTGTTCATGTGTGCACAAATTTCTTTCCTCTCTTCATATTCTGATTTGATCTCTTCACATATCTTCTTCTCTTTTTCTGGCATGTTATTTCATTTTAATATTTCTTGATTTAATAGTCTTCTCCTTGGTGAAAGCAGAAAGATTTTTTAGTTGACTGCTTCTAGGTTTCCTTTGTTATTGGATGAGTTGTCCTTTAGATGATTTGATTGGTCCCTGATTTACTCCCTTGGTTGGATTTTTGTTAGCTTGGTTTACTGTGATTTATTTCCTTTCTTTTGTGATCTTCCTAGCATTCCATCATTGTATTTTATTTACTTCTTTTCCTATTAGAATATCTTCGGTCAATTGTCGTTTATCAAAATCAGAGTAATATAGGGCTAACAATCTCCCCCTTTTTGATAATGACAATTAATACACAAATGAAAAGGATTAGGTTCTAAGGAGATTTCCCTATTTGAGTGTGAAGCTCCCCCTCTTTATGTGATTCCCCTGTCTGAGATATTTGTGGGATTTCTGCTCTTTTGGTACGATAAAAAAAAAAACATAGACACAAATAATAAAATTACAAATGCACATAGTAGAAAATATGTACAGATAATAAAAAACAAATAGTAGAGCAGTTTTAAGAGGATTAATATACCCTCAAAACACATAACCATAAAAAAATGTAAGGACAAACCCCCAATGAAAATATTCTCTTTAACAAGCACCAAAAATTGAGAACGAGGAGGACTAATGATCATCAAGAAAGTAATTAAGAGAGATCAGAATGTTTTTACGAAAGATATTGTAGGAACATTCCACATTCTTGGAGAATTTGGAGAAAGATGTCTGGAAAAAGACAGTGATCTCTGTATTGAAGGAGCTAGCTCCATCTGGCGAAGATTCAATTCTTTCTGGGTGAATACATACTAGAGGATCTTATGGTCTGTGAACACATCTACATGAACACCATACAAGTAGTGTCTCCAAATCTTGAGTGCAAACACCACTACTGCAAGCTCGAGGTCATGAGTCAGATAATTCTTCTCATATACCTTAAGTTTTCTAGAAGCATAAGCTATAATCTTACCTCACTGCATCAACACACAACCTAGGCCGACCCTGGATGCATCACAATAGATCACATAACCATCTGAACCCTCTGGTAGAGTCAAGACAGGAGTTGTAGTCAACCTAGTTTTCAATTCTGCGAAGCTTTTCTCACAATCATCT